>VZTJ01003052.1:283485-333709 GCA_013397795.1 Orthonyx spaldingii
CCCCCCCCCCCGCCCCCCCCCCCCCCCCATCCTTATTCTGTTTATGGGAGTGGGGACTGAGGATGCTTGCATATATGTGAGACACACATATGCTTCCATGGGCAAACTTGTACCTCCTTTTTTACTCATGGATATGTTTTAATACAGAATAGAGAAATGGTGATCAAATTCTTATTTCATCTTGGATACAGTGAGCCCATTTTCGCCTTAAGTACAACATACCTCCTCTGTAATATACTACATAAATTCTCTCTCAAAATGGCAGCATCATCAAAAATTAAAAGGTATAGTAGAAAGTAAACAATATTGGAATTACATAAGCATGTTGATTATTCACATGAACAGTTTTTGGTATTTACAGAAAGCATTGACTGATGTAGCTTGCTGGCCCTGTGAGCACTATGTTAAATCATTAAAGTGTGAGCAGTCTTTATTTATATTGCAGTAATATTCTGTATCCCCATCCCAGAACCCCAGTGTGCTCAGTGCTTACAAACAACCATCAAATCACAATGTGTATTTGAGAATTAATTTTTTTCCTTTAAGAACTAATTTAATCTTCGACAACTCATTTTCCTACCTATTTTCAATTATTTTGAAGCATAAAATGACCTGCAGGCTACCAAGTGGAAGACAGAATTCCTCCACACACCTCCTACACGAAACATCAAAATAAGTAGAAAATCCTAATTATTACATATTCCAGAAAGGCCAGTGACCTATATAAAATTCACAATACATAAGCAATTACATGCTTGGGTTTAGCTGACAAGTGATAGTTGACAATAGACTTTCTGGTCCCTCTTGCTCCTCAGGTAAATGAATAAAAATATAATGGAAAAATCTTTTCCCAGAAAAGGTTCTGAATTTAAGACAAAGCAATTTTTGTATCAGCTGGTACTTAGCACTGCCTATCTAAACATAATAGAAGTTTAAAAACAACAGAAGTAACCACAGCTTCTTAAGTTTCAGATGCCAGTAAGCAGTAGGGCCAGTGATTCAATATCCTCTCTGTGGGTTGCCCTTTGCTTAGATCTTGTGGCCACATAGTAAGACCATGATTTGTATTGTCCTGAGAAGCCAACCCAGGGAATAAAGAAAATACAGTAAAATTAAATAAAAATAAGGCTGTCATTGCTAATATGGAGTCTCTAGGAAACATTTTGACTCATATTTAATTGCACTTAGAAGTAAATTATATTCATATACTTACTACAATTCAGTCAGAAAATGGCATTAGGCTAGGATTTATTCCAGAGAAATGTGCACTTGCACACTGTTGATCCACAGTTAGCAGTTTCTCCACTTTGGTTGTGTTTTCCTCTAGACTGAAAATTCTATGCAAGACATCCCACTTCAGTCAATTACTTATACAACTGTTTGGTCCTCAAATTCCTTCTCAAATGAGGGTTTTGTTTTTTTTTTTCAAAATTAATTCTAGAACTATAAGAAATAGCTACACAAGTTAATTTCCTTCACCCAAAATCCTAGCTGTGGTAGAGATCTATATCACCTAAATTTAGTCATCTGACCGAAAAACCTACAGCAAAAGTCTAGATGCAAAGGCGAGTGACTAGTAGTTTTAAACTTCTTTACACAACAAAACTGAAAGAGCCTCTGGGAGTTGTTTCAATGTTCATAAGACACTAGTCATGACAGGAGACAACCTGCCCCTTTCCTCCATCCACTGGGAAGCCAGCTCCTGGCCATGTGTAGTGAAGCTGAGCTGCTGACTTCAAGCGCTTTAAAGGAACACTTGGTGCACTTATGAAATAAGGTATTACATAAAAGAGAGTCACTATGATATCAGACTTCAGCTGCACTAAAAAGAAGAGCAGAAGCAACAGCCAAATTTGTGAGGCACCCTATTCTGTCACTCCTGCATCTCACTCACTGTCAGGGACACAAGCAGAGAAACACTCAATATTCTGAATCCTGAAAAGGCTCAAGCACAAAAAAGGTAGTGGGATGCCTGGCACTTGCAAAATGAAAACAATTCTGGCCTTGCACAGAATGCATTTTAATCGCTTTTAATTAACATACAAAAATCAGTAAACTTGTAGAGTGCAGGTATATTCAGGTTTAGAGAGCAGTTGAGCAGGTGTTTCAGTGTGAGACCAAAACATTTACTTACCTTCTGTGTCTGTGTATTGGAGGGCATGACTCATCAGCAGAGCACACTGTGGCACCCCTCCAGCCCTGACCTGAGTGGGAGGAGGCTCTGGAGTCAGGACTGCAGATGGAAGCAAGACCCGTATCCACTCATGAAAACAAGGGGTTAACAGCTCGTTATATCCCTCTCCAATACAGCCACTCCTGATAAATGCAGAGCAACACTTCCTTAGAAATTAAAAGTTACCAAAACAAGTCGATTTCAAATCCTGCATTGTAATGCAAACAGATTTTTTGAAAGACAAATATACAAATCAGAAAATGTTCACATGGCCATTTGTTAGAGGTAAAAATGCTTGAAGATGCTCAATGCTCCTGTGTCACTAGGGAAGGGCCATGTAAAAAGTGCTTCTGCTTATTTCATTAGCATCCATTTTCATCTATGCCCAAGACGGTATCATTTCACACACTAGAAAGCAATTGCCAAAAATACACTTTCAAAAACGTATCAATTGATCAGAAAGTGCTGATGAGATGAATCAATTTATGCAGACCAAGGAGAAATATGCTCATAATCCCCTCGCAGCTGGAAGAGACTGAGTACACGGGAGCCTGAAAACAGCCGTAGCAAAGCCCCTGGGTTTTTTGCTGGTCATGCTTAACACTCCTACACCACTGCCATCTGCCGGCAAGCAGAAAGGAACACATTTCATTCTAAAAAAGATAAGTAAAACATTAGTAGTCCTTTTAACCGTGAAGTGTTAAGGCCGGAAGTAAGGCGCTTGCAAGATCCAGGGCTGCAGCAAGGCACCTGTGTTCACCTGGAGACACCATAAGCTCGCAAAGCACATCGCCTTCCACCAGCAGCACCAGCAACACTGACTGATATTACTGCTCCCTTTTTGAAAGGATTCTCCTTTCCACAAGAAAAATCAAGTCTTAAATGTTCCTTTGTTAAAGACAATAAAAAAGCTTCCATTGACTCTGGTGGGAATCTACAGGTGACATTTAAGAAGCACTGACCTGTTGGATAATACCTTTTTTTTTTGACAGTTAATCTATGCAATCAAAAGAAGAAACCAAAAGTACAATGCTAAGTCAATACATCACAACATTTTCTTCCTCTCGCTAGTCAGTTTAGGTTTTCCATGAAATCCAGAGGAGTATTTGGTGACAGGCACAGTAATATATGCACGGACCTCAACAAACCTTCCTGGTAGTCTTTGAGTTCCAAGTGCTACGTAGTTTACACAAAAAAATTACAGTGTGCGTGCTTTTTCATTTTCCCTGGCCAAAGGGTGGATCAGCTGATCAATACAGATTGGAACACCAGTAGTAAGTTTTCCTGTGCATTTCTTTGGGATTAACTGATGAGAAGGAAAAGTGTTCAGTTCTGAAAAATCAAGTATCAGCCCCAAAACCGGAACACCTTTCACAGGTCTAGAACTGGTTGAAATTCTTCAATTAAAAATTAAACTTTGTGGATAGAACAAAATAATAATAATAGTCATAATAGCAAACGATTTACTGCCAATGTAGTGACATTCTTTCAGGAAAGAATGTAGATTTTGTGATTTAATGAGAACAAGATAGAACAAGATTGTGCCTTGGGAAACAAATGAAAAACCAATCAAACAAACCTTTGTTCTTTAATCATTAATCTGTAAACTATAACTCTATAAACTTTAATCTATAAATTGACACATCTATATTATTCATGCTATGACAAGATCTAGGAGACTAGGTTATGGAGCAGGACTCCTTTTAGCAGTAGGACAATATAGAAACCTACAAAGTTTCTGAGATAACTGAAGAAGAAATACCATGAAGTCACAAATGCAGGGTTTCATCCATCAGTTGGCCAGGGAATCATCCTGGCAGCGATGGCAAGAAGTTTCTCTGAGCTGCCTGTGTGATTCACATCACAGAATGCGGTGAGTTGCCCTCATTCCTTGCCATGGGCAGGCGGCACTGCTTATGGATGACTCCTTTAAACCCGGCAGCAGTATAAAAACCAGCTGAACCTCACCTTGTGGTGGGGGAACAAACGCTTGAGCTGCATGCCTTTGGTCAGCATCAGCCTTTCTGCTCACATCACTTTACTGTAAAAAGGCAGAGAGAACACAAAGATTTTGAAAGAGGGTACAGAGGTAAGATGGCAGTATGAAAAGAGATTGATGCTATTTTTAAGAAAATTAAAAGATAGAACGAAATTGGCACCTTAGGTTACTTCAGAGGAAGAAGTTGGTGCAGTCACAGTGGAAGGGGTGGATAGGCTGGGAAGGAGCTGTGAAATGGAG
The DNA here is from genome assembly GCA_013397795.1 of Orthonyx spaldingii. Taxonomy (NCBI): domain Eukaryota; kingdom Metazoa; phylum Chordata; class Aves; order Passeriformes; family Orthonychidae; genus Orthonyx; species Orthonyx spaldingii. The sequence continues at coordinate 287,898 of VZTJ01003052.1, forward strand.
TTTGTGTGCAATGTGCTAAAGAAGTGATAAAGCCTTAGCAATGGCCTGGGGGAAGAAAAAAAGTCTTGACAAAGTTGAAAACTGTGTCCTGCACATTTAAGGCAGCAGTTCCCATGCCAAAATAGATGTTACAATACATGACATAGAAAATTAGAAAAAAATACTGCTGCAATTGGATTGAAAATATCAGAAAAAATCTGCAACAATTGCCTGTAACGTGCAGGAGAGGCAAAGACAATACCAAAAATATACTGCCCTTTATAGGTCTGAAGGAAGTAAAAAAGCAGCGTTGCCTTGAAGATAAAAATGGGATGTGGATCTGTGAATATACAACAGAAAGGATAGCTTGTCTTCTTTTATTATACATATCCTTATATATGTGTGTGTGTGTGAATCTATAAAATAAAACTTTTGTACTTATATAAATACAAAGGTTAAAAATATAGACCCTTTAGGGACTTAAATTAATAGTTTGCTATTCGTGAAGAGATATCACACAGGTGGAATGGGATGGGAGATGGGGGTGACCAGGAGGAGAAGGTAGTTTGACAACAGAGAGTAAGTTTGCAAGTATAGAAATAATAATACAGAAATAGTCTGTGAAAAACACCCAAAAAAAAAAAAAAAAAAAAGGAAGAAGGAACAGAGGAATAAAAGCTGAAACCAGTCTGGATTTCCAAAGGACATTTCCAAAGTCAGTATTATCACTGCTAGGACCTAGAAAAAAAAATTATCGGGTGATCCTGGGAGTTGCTTGCAGGGAGTACAAGGGAAAGAAGCAGGATAGGAAATGGCCTAGTACAGAACTGGAAAGTACAATGACAGCAGGTAGGATTTCCAGTGATTTTGGAGAAGTGAAAGTGAAGAGGGGAGGGAAAAACCCAAGAGCTGAAATCAACACTGACAGATCGACAGTCAGAGAGTGAGCAAGGGAAACAGAGCAGGCAGCATGTAGAGTGGGTAGCTGATGCCAAAATGAAATCTGAAGTATTAATTCACATTCAAGTCAGAGGAAAGCATGTCTATGGTTTAGTTTTTTGGCCTATGATCTAGACAATCTCAAGAGATGAAGCCTTCTCTTTGCCCAGGAGCCCAGCTTCCATGATAAAATATTAAAGCATGTGTGTTATAGAACATAACTGGATAAATGGAGCATCATAGAGAAGTAAACAAGCAATATGGCATTAAGGAGAGATCTTGCAAAGCCAGAGGAGGCGGGGGGAGAAACATCAGCACTTTCTTTCATTTTGGGTCTGGAATTATCCTGAATTTGAATTAAGTGTGAAGATCAAAAGTGAGTGTAGTTAATATTTAATATGCTTTGGGGGAAAGCCTTGTTTTTCTGATTATTTGTGACTAACTTTTAATCTTTAATATTTTTTATTACACTTTCTGTTGAATAATATTTGAAGCAGTGCATCCTCTGAAGTTACCCTGAGCTCCAATTTGAGTGTGGTAAATAACATGCTTTGGAACTCAGAGGTTATCTTCTATATTCCAAATATTGTAAGTTTGAAAATGTTAGAATATGATTTTTTCCTCCTCCTTCATGCAGTTTCTTTTTCTTCTTATAACTTTGGGGGACTTTTTTGGATGTAATGGAGAGTATTCTCACTTGTTGCCCATGCAGGCTCCTAAACTCTATACCTAACAGAAAAACAAGACTACATCTTGTGTTTCAAAAGTGTAATAAACACTAAAAAGGCTTATCTAGATTAAGTATATTATTCTTTAATGTCCTTATCAGCATCAGAACAAGTGTGGATTATTGGTTGATTATTTATTTCTAACACTTTTCATTCAGAAGGATCAGCTCACTCCCCAAACTGTGAGATGTTGCCATTCCCATTCACAAAGGAGCTAATCTAAAGCCTGTGAAGCCTTAGATTTAGCTAATCTAAAACAGTGAAGTAATAATGGCATGGCAAATCTAATGTAGAAACAGGATCTCATGACACTTCAACTCCTTCTCTGTCCATTGGACCATATAACCTGATATTTGATGTGATACAATTTACTAGAGATCTTCTACTCCACTTTTTGGAAAGTATTGTTTTACTACACTAGTAAAAGGTATTTAGGAAGCAAGTATTTAGGAAGCAGCCATCTGCTAATTGCATATTATCCTAATTGCATATTTCCTCATTGCATATTATCCATATCCTTTTTCAAGTAAATAATATGAAATATCTCTCACCACAAGTATAACAGCAATAACTAACATCAGATGCATGACAAACTCCTCAATAGTCACTTGGTTTAGATCTATTGTTTGTAGCTAATCAGAGAAAGAAAACAAATTTCTGAAGGTAAATAGCATCATATTGTGCTTGGCCAATGGAAAACCATTTAACTGAGGACTTCATTCCCACACATCATTTTATATCTACAAATGGTCATAAAATCATCCAGCTGCGGAAAAAAAATCATAATTTTTTGAAGTCAGAATTTATCAAATTAATACAAACTTGGTTACAAGCAAATATTTCAATAATGAATCAATAGCAGACTCTGGGAGAGTGAACAGATCCAACTTCATTCAACTGCCACTGCAATAACAATCAGCCTCCTTTAATAGCATTGAAGTTGCAGAATATAAAAAATTACATGGTCTGAGTAATAACCTCTGAGAAACTTAGTTGCAGGCGTCAGTAACCTTTGGTATCACTGGCACAGGGGAGATCTCAGCCTTCCTGAGGAGCAACACAAGTCTCCACTCATCAGAGGAACATTCTATTTCAGGCTTGAAGATCTACCTCAAACAGCCAGCCACAGCTTGGTATCCACAAGTGACCACAGTTTACAGACCTGAGACTACTTCCATGAGGGACCATACTGTGGTACTTCTGTGCGTGACACCAAACAGTATTATTCCAAACACAGCTACAAGCTGGTTTGCTCAGTTGTTTGTTTGGTCTGTTATTTTTTTTTTTAGTGCTCTCCTAATAAGCAGTTAAGTTGTCAAAGTTCATAGAGTGACTTCAGCCTGATGATCTCACGAGCGTACATCTGCCCATGGGAATAAAATTGCCACCAAGATGAGTTGTTTATCTCTGGTCCCCAGTGGCAGAGCACAGCTATGAAGGTCAGACATCACATTTGCAAGAAGTGACAGAGTTTCTGCATCTACTCCATCATTTCAGCGTCAGTAACTGAGAACTATCCAGACATGTGAATGGCAATAAGGAAGGACAAGTACATATGGGAAGGTGAAGGTTGCTATAGCCTTTAATACCATGTTGTCATGTATATTATTACTACATGACAGCTAGAACTTCAGAAGGTCAACCCATCACTAAAACAAAAAAATCTTAAGAAAGTAATTACAATGGACAGACGTGCCACAGCTTTCATTTGATGTTGTGTCTAGGAATTAAGAGTGTCATTATTAGATTGCAGAAAAGAAAGAATGATAGAAACAAAACTCCTGAAGTTAAAGAGAGGTTAATATACTGCATACTGGAAACTTGTATATTAACCAAATGTTCTTAAAAACAGTAATCCAAAGTACTCAGGTTTCTTTTCTCCTCATTTTTAAAATTTCTTTCTTAACTTATATGTTTAAATTAACTGGAAGATTCTATAACCCTAGATTAATAGATTTCTGCATTTTAAACTCAGGAGCTTTTTCAAATCAACTGTAAGGTTCCATAAACAAAGAATGATGGCCATAATTTTCCTAGGAAGACAATAACATGGCCAACCTTACAGTAACAAATGGATAATTTGAGTGAATGAGTGGGAGCAAGAGTGAAAAACAAACTGTAAGGATGGTATGAAGGTTGTTTTAGTTGAAAGCACTCTCTCATGCCATAAACATACAGTATAAGATTAAAGAAAAGAAAATAAAAGAGTTCTTTTGCAAACCTCGTTTTATTAACATTAGAAAATTTTCAAAAAAAACCCAAAAAACTAAGGAGGTTAGGAACATCTGTAATGACTCATCAAAGGTCTCAGTGACCTTCTGAAAAAATTAAATACATTTCTTAAATGATACTTTATGTTCATGCATTATACATTTAAGTAAAACATTGATAATCTCAATTGAAGAATTAGCTAGTATAAGAGGATTTGAAATGTAATTACTATATATAATGCAAATTTTTAATTTTGATTCAAACAGGGTCGTAGGGTGCAGTTAAAAAAAAAAATTAATTTTTTAACCTAAAAACTAATGTCCCCAGACTTTTGCACATCCGTTTGAATGAACAACAGTGGAAAATCTGCTAAGGCAGATAAATTGTTGCTGTTAGATTTCAGAAGGAGCAGTCTTTAAAAGGACAGGAACTTACTGTTCCTTCCTTGCTGTCCAATGCAAAATCCCATCAAGTTACAGCTGTGGCAGTTATTGAATTAAAAAATGAAGAAAATACTCATTCTGCTTTACTCTAAATTTTGATAAGACTAAATCTTGAGATATTAGTTATTAATTCAAAATTTTTAAAAAATAAAAAGCAAGACCAAGTCAATGTTTTGATGTTTGAATTTCAGAGGGAATACCCAAATCTGGGTAAAACATAAGATTGTGCTTTTATTTTTAAGTCAGAGCCATACTTATAGTAACCTAAGATTTTATAAATGCCAAGAATCTTGCTTTTAATTGTCTGTGTTTTCTTCACAGAGCTCTATCTATGTGTACAGATTTCTTCCCAGAAGCGTCATTTTGTTGTTTAGACCAAGGACTAATAGATCCATCAAGACAAGAATAATTTTTATTATTTCTGTTTAAAGAAAGCAATAATTTTTTGTGAGTACAGAAATGTTGCAGGATGATACCAAATAACATGCATCTCATTAATTGATTGGAATCCTGTTGGCAAGTATGAATTTCTTCCCTTCTTGCAGATCTTTTAGCTCAATTAGCAGCCATCAAACAAGTTAACCTTATCAAGGGAAAAGGCTGAATGCATCTCAGAAACGGGTATAAGCAGGACCCTGGATGCCCAGATGCAGATGCAATACATCACAGCACCACAGAGGCACAGGTTCCTCTAAGAGCAACCCAGGTATAGGGACTTTCCAAGACCGGAGGCCAGAAAACAGAAGACTTCAAAACTCTCCTCTTTTCACACCACCTCTGTGCAGCAGCTCATACCTCATCTCGTCTCCTGCACAAAGGCTTTCCATGGACCTGGAAATTGCAAACAGCGGATTTGATTACACATTGCACTTCGAAGAGCTTACATTATGTATAAAACCTCTGACAGCTTAGTTTACCATCTGATTTTCTATGTTTTAGAACTAGTGCCAGCACTGACATACCGGGAGGTGGCCACTGCACAAGAGTGATGGGGTCAGCAAATCTGTCCCTGCTTATGATACATTTAGTTCTACAGGTGGAATAGAAACAGCAGTGCTAGCATGAGAACAATATAAAGCTGTCTGGCTGCAGTTAGAGCTTCTAGCATGTCCATGAGGTCTCATTTCCATTTGCATTTAGTCTCTGGACTCTCATTTTTGTTTGTGTAGATAAGTCTAGCTTTGCTAAAATGTAAACACAGTCTTTGGTTCCAAGTGCACTATTGTCTTCAGCTAAATCACCACAGACGCCTAATAATCTCCACTTAAATTTATTACTATTAAAGAAATACTTAATAAACTGCACTGAACTCTGACAGATCTATGTAGATTTCTGTGCACTGAAAAAATTACTACGAGCCATCATTTAAAGGACATAGCAGTTTCCAGTCTTATGTCCCACACTGAAAACTTTCAGAGCCCTTTGATAACAAGACAAACCTACATGTTCTCTGCCTACATAGGCAAATGTTAAACAAAGAAATGTGTTGAGGGCCAAGGTCCATTCCAATATCCGTGTTTGTCAACAAGGATTCGGTGGCTTTAGATGGTCCACCAGAACAATTGTGAAGGTGAGATACTAAGATAAGAATGAAATTAAAATCTGCCCTCAAGTACATGAGGAGTGTTCAAACATTGAATCAGCACTGCAGCTTAGATTTTTTTATAAAAAACCCACAACAACAACAACAACAACAGCAAACTACAACAACAACAAAAAAGACCAACTAAAACCCCAAAAACAAACAAAAAAGTACTCCAAAACACAAAAACCCCACCACACCTGTGAACTGAAGAAGAATAGCTGCTTTTAAAGACTGATGTGCATTCAGGATGTAACTACATGGGAAACATCAGAAAGAGCAATGTGATAACTCTTACTGCTGCTGTTGAAAGTTAGGTAACAGGTATTGCATGATAGCAGAGTCCTGATGCAAAATAAATGCAGTAGGCATGGCAAACCCTGGTGCTAATGCAAACATTATCACCTAGCTCTGGTTTACAGCAGCTATGATGCCTGGAGTAAAATCTAAACTGGCATTGATCTGCTGTAGACAGCTCACTTCATATTCCCCCCTCCAGTTTCTCCTCCCACACCACAGTTTGTGCTGCACCGTTTGATTCAGGCACCACGTGCCGCAGCGTTTGTGGAGACACCGTGTAGCACTGTAAGCTATCATTCTTTCGTTGTGCTTTCTAGCAGGTAATAGGGAAGTCAATAATAAGAATTTAAACTCCTTTTTCTTCTTAGCCAACTGCCACAGTCTATCTGTTAACAAGATTCCTGAAAATGCAGAAACACATTTTGTGCACACATAGCCTGCTTTTGGGAACTTCTGTTAATGTTCTTGCAAAACCCACACAGCTTCAGGCACTTTGCAAACATATGGGAGTATACAGGCTGAAGTAAACACAAAACAGTAGAAAGAAATATCGGTAGATGTAAAAAATGAGGCCAGTAATAAAAACAGATTAAATATAACACAGATTTATAGTACAGATTTAAATAAACAACACTGCACGTTCTGGTGCAGACTTCATACATTTGACACACTAATGTTACTGCTTGCTGCATAGTTATGTTCCCAGAATTTCTTTAGGAAGGTGCCGAGAACGCTAAAATAATTAAATATCTGGAAGCATCTCAATACCACAAGTGGCACTAGTGTAAAATATATTGAACTAGTATGGATTTCGCCCCTCCCCCCCATCCTAATTCAATGAAATGTGAAGGGGAAAAGTGCTCTATACCTTGAAGTCTTTTTTTTTCCCTTTAAAATAGAACCAAATAAACCAAATCTCAATGGCTCCCTCTGCTGTCATGTCTTAGAAGTTTCATTAGATTGGTAGATTTTTTTTAGAACAGTTTTTTCCTTCCCCAGGCAGTGAATATCTGGTATTTTCACACATCACACAGCGTGCCAGCTCTAAAGAGTCAAATACACTTTTATCCATAAACAAATTTCTCAAAGTGCAATTCAGTGCCTGCTTATCAAGGCTGCAATAGTAGCATCCCTTCGTGCTTGCACAGCAGCTACACGTAGCATAATGAAAAAACTTTTATGAATGGTTTATCATTTTGTATCCAGCTTCTTTTTTTTGTAATCATATCTGGATTCAACTGCATAGATATGGATTTTGACTCTAACAACGTCAGACCACTTTGCACCAAACAACTGTATGTGTGACAAAACTACTGTAACAAATATTTCAGAGCTACGGGAACAGTCCTAGAGACAGGACATGCTTCTCCTAAAACAAAAAATACCCCACAACCCATTAACCAAGCTGGAGAGCTGTACTGCCTCAGGCAAGCATTCTGGACTGCTCTTTGTCAGGCCCAAGGGACAGATAATGGACATTACCTGGCACAGGTGAGTAGCAAAGCCGCAATATCAGGGTGTCTTGCCACACAGCTGACAACGACTTGTCTGTGTCTCAGCATCCTGGTAGGAAGCTTAGCAACAAATACTCCATCAGGGACCTAACTCCAAGCCACAGAAGTCAACAGATCACTCAAAAGAAGCAGAACCAGACCCCAGGATCTGCCCTCCCACACATAAAGAGCTCTGGAGGATATCATTTACTCTCAGCAATGTACAAAAAGGGAAGATAATACAAATCTGCAGTGCTCGGTGAAAATACAGAGGTGTGCATTTAAGAGAAGAGCAAAATGCTTCAGTACTTCATTTTCCAGCCTGTGGAAGCACCTCCCAGACACAAAGCGTGTGGGGGGAGGCAGCTGAGGAGGGACATCCCCCACCAGCAGTGTTCCCCTCTCCATGGCTGCCTGGAAGAAACACACACTGCCAAGTGACAGTCCCTCTATGCTCCAAGTAGATTTGGTGTCTGAGGTTAATGCAATGACAGCAGAGAATATTTCCATACTAGTCACAGAGGTTATCTGAATTTCCTCCACCTTCTTTCTACTCCGAACCAGATGCCTTCCAAAGCAGGAGCTATATTTATCTCTCACACACAGGGATGTTCTCATGGTTCTAAATTAAGCAGCTTCTGTCACACCCAGGGCCATCCATAACCCTTCTCTATTGGTTCTCCACATCAGAGTTCTCGGTGCATTTGTGGTGCCCTGTCTAAATCAACCATAGATGTACACACTAAAATAGTTATCTCACTCATCTGGTGGTGAAAGCTGAGATTGCTGGATTCCCACACCACACACACTCACCTTTCACACAGGATGCATTTAAACTGGTAAGAAAGAGCCTCTTCTCAAACTGCCAGGGTATCACTAACACCTACAGCCTAATTCTGCCTAAAGGTTATACCCACTGCATCTACCTCAATCACCTTCCTCCAGGAAACATGCTGAAACCCATCACATTTCCAGTCTTCCCATATCCTTGCCAGTGGAAAAACATCCTCTAGATTTCAACTGTTCTTCTCTTTTTACTTTTTCCCAGCACATTTTTACTGTGGTTGTAGGTTAATTCACCTACAGGAAGTAAGTCTAGTTTATTTTTTGTAAAGACATATAAACACTCTAATGTATTACTAACAACCTCTTATCATGAAATGGCTTTGCTCTTGTTTTACTACACTAGGCTCACACATTAAATTCTACCCTTCCAAATATAGATAATACTTCTAACATCCCAGATTTAGCTTGGAGATACAGCATCCTAACCTGGAAAAGAAAATCTGAAAGGGCTTTTGAAATATTCCAAGTGAAATCTGCCCAAACAATATTAAGACTGCTCCACATTTCAAACCTCTCAAATTCCTTCAGCTTACAATCATGGTTCTTTGCTATAAAAGTCCATATCCATTGAAGGTCAGACTGGTCTTATTTACCTAGATTGCAAGTACAAATTACTTAATCAGCTGCTTAGAGGCAGATACTATATACAAGTATCAAGGGGAAAAGCTTGCCAGAATGTCCAAAAGACATTAAAGAATGATCCCTCATAAGGAACTTTGTGCTGTCAAATACACAGTTATGAGTGAGTGCTCTATGTATTACATACCCTCCAGATTAAATCTTTTCACACTCATGTTTGTAAGAAGTTGCATTTTCATTTCCTCCAGTTGGGCCCAACTGCTACAAGATTTCTGGCATTACCTGTATTACTTTCCTGACTGGCAGGCCTGGAAGGAGCAATTTTCACACAAGAATTGCTTGTATTACAGAGAAAAACGAAACAAAACAAAACAAACCATTTGGCACATTTAAACCTGTCACTTCAATATATTTGATGCTGGAAAGCAAGGGGATAGAAGAGGAATATAATTAGTTAATGTGAGCAGTGATCAAGCCCATTCTCTGTGCTTTTTTAGACAGAGGAGAGAACACAGCCTCCCAAAGCTCCTCTTGCATCTATTCTAGACGCTGCCTACAGAGCTGGAATAATTATCCTGATTTGGGATGAACTAAGTGTCAGAAAGCTTGAAACAAAAGAAGTTTAACTTAACAGTATTTGTATGCTCAATTAATTTTTTCCTAACTCCTTCCAGATCAAGGAGAGCTCACATTACTGACATGAAACCAAGGCATGAAGATTAGAAGATGTTTGCTGTTCTACAGAAACTCTGAGGCACCAAAACCCCTGTTCCCTCCTTTTCTGTAATGCTGTTAATCCATGAACTTAAGGCAAATCTCATTTCACTCCATTGCAGAGGTACCCGCTGTATCAGATGTATCCTTTTGTTTGCTCATCCAATGGATTTGAACTGATCCTTCTTTGAACTCCCTAGATGTGATCCAGCTGTGAGACAGAAACCTGCAGCAGTCCAGGGGTACTGCTGAGCTGGTTAAGCCTAGTTGAGAACAATCCAAGTAGCAAAGCTCTGGCCCAGAACTGTGCTGCAGAGGAGGGCACACAGACAGCAGAGGTGCCTAACACAGCTGACAACTAGATGAGCACTTGCACAGGTAACAATCAATGACCACAATGTATAAAAAGGACATTTTCCATCCTAGCTGTCACTTTTTCCACAAGTAATAAACTCACTATACTGGCATCAAAATAATCTGAGCTCTGTGTAAATTATTGCACACTTGAAATTCAGTCAGTTACAAAAGGGCTCTACCCTGAGCTGAAGAAAAGAAAAAAGAAACCCGAATATTCAGGTTAAAATCTGTAGAATATAAGAGGTAGTATCAAGCAGCATCTCACTCCTGCTCTGGGAACAGAACTTTCCGGAATGAAAACCTGGATTCCTAAGCACTTTTACTTTATTTCAGAAAGTGTTTTCTCAAGTAATTACATTTCAGCTAAAAGCAAAGGATCCAACTTCCACCTGGGAGTAGGTTCTCCTATGTCAATATCCATAGGCCCCAACACGAGCATGAGGTAAGAAACCTATAGGGAAGAACAAACCCAAACCAGTAACTAACCTTACTTCAAGTACATTTTGTCTTTGTACAGGGACAGAAGCACTTGATTCAGTGGGAGTGCAGCACCTGCCCCCATCGAACTCCTATATTTAGTTCCCCTGTAGGTTGCTTTAGAATGCTTCCTCTGTAATACCAAATGCATATAAAGATGGAAACTTTGACCAAATGCTCCAAAGGTAACATTGCTGGAGCTGTGAGATATTTTTCCAAGGAAAAACAGAGTGTGAAAAGTCTGTGGATAGTCCTTCAAAACACACCTAGTAAGAGAAACGTTCCAAGCATATTTCTATCAAGCGCTGCCTAGATTTAATTTTGCAAAGTAAATGCCATTTTGCCTGTAGAATCCACTTATCCACTCCATTTATCATCTTGATAATTTTTCATATTTGGTCAAAGTTTCTTTTTAACATAGAAAAACCCATGTTTAACTTTGTCCTTTTGAGAGAGTTCTCAATGGACTTTTTTGTTCTTGGCTCCAAAGTGAATCATATTGCTGCTGCAGATAATATTTTTTTTCAAAGAATTATGTTTTGCTACAGAATTTTCCTTCATTTAAAGGTTTTCTGAATCCATTCAAGTTGTATTGAGCTATTTACGTAATCCACAAACCATAAAGCAACTGAAATAATTCAGTGAACTAAAAATCCAGGAAGGGTCTTGAAAGTCTCATGAAACTGGAAGTTAGGTGAGGATGCTGAAGGCAGCTTCTGCTTTCCTTGCTCTCACACTGCTCTTCTTGTGCTCACGACTGGTTGTGGTCAGAGGCAGGTATCACTGGCATATCCATTCTTATTGATTGTAAAAGAACTGCGAAGTTAAAGCTGAGTTAAAGGTTTTAAATATTTTTGCAACAAACTTCTTGAACTTGTTAAAACCTATGACTGAAGTATCTTTTCATAATTTCTGGATCCCAGTTCAGGGGAAAAAAAAAGAAATAAATTCAGTTTTATTTACATATTTCATGTATCTAGTTTTATAATCTTTTTTGAGCACAATGTTATGAACCCTAAGTAACAAAAAAGTGTTAAGTAATTTGATTTAGAAAGAAAAATGAAAAAAAGTACACTGTGCAATTTAATACACCTTTTTTGCATCCAATGTTTTGGTGCATTTCTTTAGTTATTGGGGTAGAAGACTCCTATACAGGCGTGCTTTTTTGTGTTAACATCACAGGAAGATTTTAATTTGGTCTGTATTGGATATTAGTCTTTGTGACATTATCGGCCAACGACTTTGGGCTCATCCTGAGTCTGTGAAGTTTTATCATTAAAAAAAACATGGCCCAAAAACTCTCTGCAGTATCAGAGCATTCCACATAGACTGTAAGGACACCTACAAAACTGGATCCAAATCAGCCAACAATGAGCCTTTTATTATTTGTGATGTGAGCTAGATGACAGGGGAAGGCTAAAACTTAATCTTAAACCTGTCCTGAAAAATTTCATTTGCAGAAGTATAGTCTCCCTTAAGACTCAGCAGTTCTTCTCTATGAAAAGCTGCAGAGAGGACATCCTTATTTAAATTTTGCTAGCAGATTAGAGGTTAAATTACTTACCAACCTGGATGTTTCCCTCTTGACTTCCTTCCTCAGGCAGAAGTAATTCAAGTTCAAGCTCTTACCTTTGTGAGGAAAATTGCAACCAGCAGAGAACTGCAGCCATCCTGTGAGCATGCTCCTGTATTTCCACCTCTGCCCTCCTACTAATGTGATGGAATACTTGCACTACAATTGTTACTCCCAGATCAAACTCTAGACTCAAAAATCCTTAATTATTGTCAACAATTTTATTTCAAGACCCCTTTGCAGCCATTTCTGCGCATTCTCTATCATTGGTTCATCCCGTACCTCCTCATTAAACCCTTTTCAGTCCCTAATACTCCTCTATCTTCATGGTCCTTTCCCTAGGCTTTTCGTGTATCCCACCACTGCTGACTTCTATTTAACCCTCTTCTCACTACACACACACAAATAAAAAATATTTGCTGTCAGCACATTCTTCTTTCAACTATCCCCATTTCTTCAGTCTTATTTAGAAGCTTTTAACTCCAGTGACATCCATTTGTGAAGCCTAAAACATCTCACCTTTTGCATGTCCTTCAACTCTCCTGTAGAAAATGTGATTTATTATAATAGGATTATTACATTATCAGTTAAATATAGATGAGTTTATGCCTGCTGATGGTTGACTAAGTATAAATGTAAGAATTACTCTGTTACATTTGTGCATTCTAGCTGAGTATCTGTTTCTCAAAAAATACAGAGAAATTTGTGCATACCAATGTTTGCAGAAATAAAGATATTAAATATCACATTCAAGATTATCTTTTGACTGCCAAGTGAATATCAACTCCTCTTTCTCTAGCAGCATTTTGATGCCAAAATTTAAGAAAAATTAGCTCATTTATTTAAATAAATGTAATCACACTGAATGACTTAAAAGCACAGCATAGTACACAGCTATTCTGTTCTGGGCATGTCATCACACCATTATCTCAGTACTTCATCAAATCATTAATTGCTAATCTGTACTCAGAGGGTGCTTTTTTCGTCCCATTGCTCAGGAAAAGAAAATGCAGCAAGAAAGGTCTCACTTGGGGTCTCTAGTGTCTGTGCCTCAGTGGTACCTTAACTTTTGAGAAAACAATTGTAAAAAACAGCAAGTTATTTAGCCAGAGAACTGACATGGGCTTAACCTGTTTCAAGTGTCCTTCCACAGGCCTATCCTGCAAAGGCAGCTGTGTTATCTTCCAGGGTCACACAGTGCCTTAGCGGGATGCTTCTCTTTGCACACCCCTTTCTGGGCTGGTAGATTGGCCCTGAGCTCACGAACTCACAGCTAATTGTTCACTTGTCTGCATGATACAAACTTTTTCCCGCACTGCCAGTAGGTCTTTTTGAGGGATTTGAAGATGGAGAGGAAGGGAAGGAGAAGTACCTTCACCAACTTTAAAAATAAAATAATATTTTAATTTCTCTCCACTGGAAAACAAAACAAAACAAAACAAAACAAACCATCACCCCAGCTTTTAATCCTTAGTAATAATTAGAACTGTAGGTTTAAGATCAGAAACTCATTCAATTATGAAAAGACCCCAAAGACAAGCACCAAAAATACCCAGAAAACCTAAGAGAAACTTAGCTCCATACTGAACCTACATACAAATGTGTACACATATGGACAGCATTTCCATTTCCTTTTACCTTAGGCTTTTGTTGGTGTGGTTGTTCCCTGTAGTTGAAAATACCACACAAATAATCTGTTTCCCATTTTTTGGAAAGATTTCCCATTATCCCTCCCACTTGTTTCAACCAAATAAACCAACAGCTCATTGTTCTTTTACATACCATAGGTATGATTAATTAAATTAATGGGAGGAAAACATCAAAAGAAGGCAAAAAGTCATGATGACCTTCCAAGTAAATTTTCTGTTGCAGAGAAAGCAGGCAGGTTCACTGAATAAGATTTAAGTTCCTCAGTCACAACCTTACTCTTAGATATAAAGAAAGACACTAAGTGAGAAACTCCATTGATGCCTATTGATTTTTGCCTTTTTTTTTATATATTCTCTGTATTCTTTACATATATATTTGTAACTCTGTAGTCCAATTTTTTTTCCCCAGGACTCCCAAAATCTATTCAGGACCCCCCAAAATCCATCCAGGACCCCCCGACCCTCCCTCAATCCCCTCAATTCCCCCAAGATGCTCCAACCACAAATTCCAGTACTTATGAAAAGTTTGGGAAAGTGACATTGGTGGGGGGAATCCCCAGGAATCTGGGGGTCGCATGGTGGGATTTGGGAGTCCCGGTGGGGTCAGGACCGCATTTTTGTCCCCCTTGACCTTGATGACCCCCCAAAACCCAAATTCTGATGGAAAAGGAAGGGGAGGTCCCCAGGAATTTCGGGTGGGATTTGGGGCTCCTGGGGGACTCGGGGGTGTGGGGACCCCACTTTTGTTCCCCTTGACCTTGAGGAACTTGGCCATGTTGGAGAGTATTTCTGGTTGGCCTCAGCCACTTTCGGCCGCCTGCGGGTTCACGATCTCCAACCCCTACAGGGCGGTTGGCCATGCTCGAGGCCGTGCCCAAGCTGCGGTCCTGGATTGTGGATTTGCCCCGTAGATGACACTCTGCTTCTGCAGGGTCCTCTGCAGAGTTTTGCTGATCTGGGCCCTGGTGGCCTCGTTTGGGCCACCTGGTGGTGCACCCTGGTCTGGTGCACGCAGCCACTGCTGGTCTTGTCCAGGTGGCCCATGCTGAACCTGAGGTCCTCCTGGTAGGCATCCTCCTCGATCTCCCTGAAGCTCATCCTGTTGGCCTGTTTACAGATCTCCATCAGCCCCGAGCGTTCTTTCATCTTCGGGTACCACCGGCCCCTTTCTCTACCCGTCCAGCGGCACCAGCAGCTTGGCCAGGAGGACTCCTGCCACTTGTCAAACTTGCACTGGATCTCCTCCTTCAGCTCGTACACCACCTTCCTGTCCTGGCTCTCATGGAACCTGTTCACCCTGGCCGCCAGTGTGCACTTGGCAGCCACGAGCCGTGCTGCTTTTCTCCTCAAATCCAGCAGCAGGGACTGGACAATGTTGCTGCGGTAGATGAAGCTGGTGTAGGGCAGGACGGAGGTGGAGGAGAAGCCAGACAGCGTCTGGTGCTGGGCCCCCAGCAGGAGGAAGTTGCAGGCTGGCAGCTTGGACAGCGGGGTCAGGCCTCCTGCCAGCCTCATGATCTTGGCAGCCATGGAGGCCCTGAGGATGAGGGAGAGGTTGGGGGCGATGAAGGACATGCAGGACTGCACGTACTCATAGATGTGCAGCTTGGCCCCGCTCAGTGCCAAGACCATGTCGCACGTGTCCTCGATCCTGCCCAGCTCCTCCTCCGACAGCTGCTGCCCCTGGGTGGTGGAAGCCATCATGCTGAGCATCATGATGGCGGTGACATTGGTCAGGATCTGTTGCACGTTCTCGTTCTTGCATTTATCCAGGGAATTCCTCAATTCCTTGATGGTTTGGATGTAATCCAGGGCGTTGGGCACGAGCAACTCCAGCTCCAGGAACCGTTTGGAATATTTGTCCCAGAAGAACTTGTTGATGATGTTCAGCTCATTCTCGATCTCCATGGTGAGGCTGTTGGCATCCATGATCACCCAGTACTTGGGGGCCATCTCCACCGGCTCCAAAACTTCGTCTGCCTTGGGCTGTTTCCCGATGTATTCCTTGATTTTCCCCATGATCTCGACAACTGTCTTGGACCCCCGGAGCTTGGTGATGCTCTGCACGGACTCTGTGGCCTCTGTGGCTGCTCTGGCTCCTCCCGCACACCCTCAGTCGGGGACTTCTCCCTCCCCTTGGAGCCTTCAGCTTCGTCCTCCTCCCGGTCTGCCAGCAGCTGGTCCGCCAGTGACATGGCTGAACTGGGAGCACTCCTGCTCCCGCCGTTCCCGTCATAGCTGCGCTGATGTCACTTCCAACTGCATCACTACTTGTGCTCCTAACTGGTGGTTTTTGTCAATTATGTTAATTTACTAAAGTTATAAAACTGTATGCATCCCTGTGGGGGGTGGGCTTTTGTGGACATTTCTCCATAACTGCTCCTGGAGGTCTCCAATAAAGACCAGCTTTTATATTACCTCCTATTCTAATATTATCTTGAAAGTACATGTTGTTTGATTTCTAGGTTGAAAAAGGCATCACCATCATGGTGTAATGCTGCAGAAAAGCCATGCTTAATAAACTTTTTCAGTCCACCTAAAAAGTCTTAAACACCATTAAGAGAGATTTGGCACAGAGAAAACTAAATAGGATATGCAAGAAAGTTAAACCACAAAGTGTTCAAAACACAGTTTGTGTGGAAAAACTTTGTTATTTTTTTAACATAAAGCTCGTATTTCATTGTCTTGTCATTTAATCAGTACGAGAATAAAAATTATGCAACTCATCACTATACCCTGCTACAACTATTATTCTCAGAAATAAACTAGTAACTGAGTAACTTCTTCAGGTAACCAACATTACGTAGGAATAGAAATATCACTGACCATGGGATCAGCTGGGTAAGTCTAGGAACAGGAGCAATGACCTGGGGCAGAGGAACAGCCACCACTCTGAACACAACTAACCTTCCAAGCCTTGCAAAATGTACTGCTTAGTAAAAGAAAGGATGAAACAGGGAACCTTTTACGGGAAAGCAAGACTGTAAACTGATATAAGACCAAGGGCAAAATCATAATGTTAAGTAAAAAGCAGAAAAGAGATATGAGATAAATGGGGAAGAAAAAAAACAAAACAAAAAATCCATTGCACGCAGACCAATTTAGGAGTTCTGCTGGACCATGCAAACGTACTTAATTTTAATTCTTTGTTCCAAAGATTCTTCCAGCATCTGAAAAGTTACACTGAAACAAGAATGAAGACCCAACTTCACAACACCCTCTTGGCTGTTTAACATCCTTTGTCTCAGACAGCTGTGAGTTCTCTTCAGTATTCCAGCATTTCACCTACTTCCCAAGACAAGCATTCCTTTATCTATCTTTGACTTTCAGTTTTCAAAAAAATCATCAATACTCACTAGCAACCCAAAGAGCAGATAATGATAGTTATTTATTAATATTTAAAATAAGCATAAATTTCAGTAACTAAAAAAATTTTCTGAATTGTTCTGCATGTGGTATTTGTGAAATTAAAGATGATCAATACAACTGAAAGACCAAGCATTATCATCAAACATGAAGTTGAATGGAATACAGATCAAGTTAATAGCAATTACATTACATTAACTTGAAGAAATTAAATACAGTTTTACACATTTCTGATGAAGCACCACACTCACAAGACCCAGTGAAGCATCTCATGAGAACTGAGCTGCAAATCAGTGAAGCAGCTGAAAACAAACTGGCAGCCAATTTAAGTTAAAAAAAAAAAAATATGGTAAGAATTTAGTAGCCATGTTTTCCAGGTAACCAGCAGAAGATAGGGATAGATTTAACATCCAATGTATTCCAGTCACACATCACAAACATCTGAATTTTAACCAATTTAACAATTCTTTATTTCTGGAAGAAGAGCTCGTAGTCCTCTCATCCCGTTTCACAAAGCTGCTAATGCAAACTGATGCAAATGCCAGTAGGATTCTTGGGTAACACTGAACAGCAGCTGCATATATTAATGCTTGCAAAACAAAACTTCAGCTTTTTTTTTTTTAACAGTAGATATACAATTACAGTAGATAATGAATGATCCAGAATCTTTACTCTCACCCCTTTGCTGAAATGTAACAACTTAGCTCAAACTAAAGTTAAACCTCCATTTAGCCTGCTTAAATGCTTAGTTTGGAAATTTTTATTCCTGGACTAAGCATAAAGGGAGGATTTCTTTTAACATCTGAGGGTCTTTCAGATGCTTGCAGAACAGGAAAGAAAGGATGCATAAATTAAGAGCTCAAGACGAAAGTGTAACGCTTCACCTAAGATAGCACAAATCAAGACAGCTTGTGCATTTCGAAGTCCATAAACTCAACTTAAAATACAGTCATTGATCTAGAGTATCTTGTTTCATTTTACATGAACATCCACTTCATTCTCAAGATGCACATAAACTGGTGCAGGCAGATGAAAAATTATGGTATCCCAGAGTGGATGAAATTCAAAGCAACAATAAAAATTAAGTTTCTCAAGAGTTACAAACTAATTTTACAAGTAAGGGAAGTTAATTCAGTATTAAGATGACAAGTGCAAATGCACATAGGATATGCAAACAGCTTATAAACTCTCACTGTTAACACTTTGGTTATCACCAGCACTAAAATCCAGATTACTTAAAAATCGACCCTTATATTTGAATTACTGTATCCTTAAATTCCTATGAAATACTGTCTGTTTCTGTTTCCACCTTCTGAATGCAAATGCTGCAGAGTTAACTTTTTAAAATGGCATACACCACATAGGAGACTGAATTCATCCAGTTATAAAAGCAGTATTTCTCTATTTACATTGTGGCAAACAAGACAGACTGAGACAAGCTACAGCCAGAGGATTTTCTCTCTCCAGAGAAGGAAGTGAACTCAGGAACTTTTTTATAGATTGTGAAAACAGCATCCAAAGCCAGGCTTCCCTTATGGGCATCCAAAGGACAGGGCTGACAGACATGCCCAGTGGAGTTTTCACAGAAGGAGCAGGAAAGCGGAAAGGAATGCTTACTTAGACAGGAGTAAGAAATTCAGTGTTTCTTGAGTGTTTAACTAAGAACAGACTTCTGGAGGAAGATATGACCCACCCATCTGCACTCTGCTTGCAGTGTGGCAGAACAAGTTTATTGTCAAATACATAGGTAAATTGACTAAGAAGACATCCAACTGGACATTGGCTCCTGTTTGTTGCATTTTCACTTGAGGAAGGACAAAGTCAGAAAAGAACAGATAACACAAACATTATGCATCTCCTAATATTAATAAGCAGCAAATTTTATTATTAATATTTTGCTTAGAGAACCCTGGACACCGACAGTATCATTAGTAAGAATGCTTCATGATTATTATGAGAAGAGAAATACTGTTGAAAGCCTGGACTGGATACAAATTTAAATTTGTGAACTGAAGGTTCAGACACATCATATTAAAATGCACTTTATTAAAATATGTAAATTAAAATATGTAAAGAACAGTCAGTATAGAACAGATGCTTTGAGGAAAGCTTGCCAGCTGTACACTAGTATTTGTGTATGAGGCCAAACTAATTTACTTAGAATTCCTATGACCCATAGAGAAATTCTTTCCTCTCCCACACTGAACTACAGCAAATGGGTCAGGTGGAATTTAGAACAAATAAGGATGTGAACAGGTTGTTTCTGAGGAAACTTTCAAACATATTTAATAGGATAAAATGGTCAACTCTCTTGTTAAAGAATTCTCATCTAAGTCATCATACTGTAATGGTACAAACAAAACAAAACAAAAAAACCCCACAAAATCAAAACCAAGGTTTTGTTAGATGGAAAAGAACTGCTCTCTTAATCTCTCTTAATTTGTCAGTAAATTACATGGACCTTCACCCAACAAAAGGATAAACAAGATACTGAAAATCTTTGTGTATTTCCTTAACTAAATGGTAGGAAAAATTAGTACAAATGGCTTTGGAAATCCATTCCTAAAAGGTGATTTGCATTGGAATGCCTAGAATTATTCATTTAAAAAACAGTGCTGGAGAAAATTCAAAGACTGTCTCCACTGGATTTTCACTGCACTAGAATAAGATGAAGTATGTAAACAATTTTTCAAAATTACTGGTGACTCTTTCACCAGAAAGATACGGTAACTGCTATTTACAGAATTCAAAACACTGTTGCTTCAACTCAGTTTCAGCTAGGAAAAATGTACTGATTTTTTTTAGGAATTTTCTAGGATGACCCTGCTTGAGCGGGGAGGTTGGACCAGATGACCCCACTGTGGTCCCTTCCAACCCGACCCCTTCTGTGAATACATTTCAAGTGTGAAAAATCTCCTATGAAATAGAAAGCAACTTCAAAGTTGAACTTGGACTAAACAGTGAAAAATATTTAAGATGCTTCCTCCTAAATATTACATTATTAGCATTTGACCTCAACATTATCTTTTGCTTGGTGCCATAGATTTGTCTGGAATAAGAATAATTTTTGCAAGAAGTTTTGCATCTAAATTTTGCAGACAGTGAAATTTTCCAGAGCACTGAAAAAGAAAAAAAGCCGAGAAAGACAATGTAGAGAAGTAAGTACTTCATAAATTAAGCATGGAGTAACAAAATATGTGAAGAAGTAAAATTTGTCGAATTGTGAATATCGACTTTTTCCCAATCCCCCAATGCCAGTCCCTCAAAAAAAGGTAGTGCCCATGTTTTGCTTAGGCCAGCAGTGTGCACGTTCAACTGACAGAAATTATTTCTGCCCAATATCAAAAAAACTACATGAAAGATGCTGATGTTACAAAGTCAAAGATGCTCAAAGGTGAGCAAAACTCTTACAATTTTAGTTTGCCCCACTTGTGTTGGTAGGACAAGCTTCTCCGCAATAACTTTCTATGAGAATTCTCAGGTCTCTTCAGACTGGAAGACGTAATCAAAATGGAGAATACTCAGCATTTCCTCCCTCCTCCTCGTATTACTAAATGTGTGATAACATAATATCTCACTTGTACACTACCAAAGTCTTACACTGAAAACAGAATTGGTTTTGGTTTTTTTCCCCTGGGGAGACTTTCCCACTTTTAAATATTCTGATGCACCTCTGGCTCACCAACTTCAGGTGTGTAGTTATAGTGCAGCTAAGCCTACTCAACAGTGGGTACCTGCTTCTGAAAGAACAAATCTCTTTCTTACCCTCCCACCACCTCCCTTCTAAACACCTAAGATCACAGAGAACTGGCCAACCATTAAAGCAGCAGAAAATGGCTTGAACTGGCTCAGTTTGGATCACAGGAAAACAAAGGCTGGCACAGAGAAGGAGGCATCAGGAACAGAAAAGGGGTTCCACTGATTCCTCCATTAGCAAGTTAGAAAGCAACCATTATAACACCTTCACCATATTGAAAAATCAGACCAAAAAAAGACATTTCTACATTTATTTGAGATATTAAGCACCATTCCTTTTCTTTCTGGAGGAAAAGAACTTGTGCATAAGGAAGCTGAAGGCTAGAAGCTTCACATGTCTGTTAACTAATACAGCACTCCACAGCTGATTTTACAATGTTATATACTATTTTTACAGTACTTTATATGCACATAAAATTCCTTTTAATTTCAGCTGCACATACTAAACTCTCAGCAGTCAGCAAATCCGTCGCAACATGACTAACACCATCAGCAATCAAACTCTATTTGTAGATTTGCTAACAATCCTGGAACAGTATAAGAACTGTCACACCTCTCTAAATGTGATCACCTCCTTCTCTCACAATCCTGTCTCATCTTCCCAGCTTTCAAAGCCTACAACAGAGTGATGAATCCACCTGATACTAAACCTGATTCAATATAAGAGCAATGCTCATGCTATTAGAATAAAAGAGGCATGGGGTAAGGCAGTAGATACTAACAAAGCCTGCAAAAATATGACTACTGCAGTGAAAGCAAACTAGAGTTGCACATGCAATCAGTTCCTGAATGCCTGACTCCAACATTAGCTTTCTGGTAACTGGAAACTTCTGGGCATTTTCATAAGATATTTTTATAATAAAGAAGCAGAAACATGCTGATACCTTGAGGGATCACAGAAGAACTACATTCTTTGGACTCAACACTGACCTTTGCCACTTCAGGTGATCAATGACAGTTGGAATAAATCAGCCCACAGAGGGAAACAAATAGCTATAAAACCTGTTAGCAAGAAACAGATATGCATGGAAGCGGTAATTTTTGGGCTGAAGCCAAATTTCATAGGGATTGGGCTTGATACCTTTGCCTCCTAGTCTCCTCTTACAATATGCACTTTGCTTATCCTTCCTTTATCCCACTTGCTATTTGTTGCACATCTACTTTTAAGTGACATTCCTTCTTCACTCCAAAACACAGGAGTAGCTTCTCTTTTGAGGTCCCAGAAAACTGGCAGTAAAAATTAAGATTCATATCTGCTACTCTGCAGTCTCAAACAATATTTAAAATAATGAGCAAGAAGTGTGCACTGAACTTCTTCTGTTTGCATGGTTGCAAGAGTGCAAAGGGCTTAAGAAGGGAGAAAGCAAAAGTCAGCAAAATAGTCTGTATTCAAAACAAACCTTTGCTACTTAAGCTCCAGAACTCTGACTGCCAAAATCTGTAAATGAAGGACTTGAAAGACAATATAAACATCTGTGTTGGACAGTAAGACATGAAACATATTCAAATAATACGTGCTACTGCTATTTTAAGCTATAAGATATCTGACTTCTACATTGCTGTTCTAAAAAGAGAAAGCTATCCCTGGAGTTTGGTACAGGTTGTTCAGTAATTTGTACAGTCAATACACCCGCTCAACAGTTTTTCAACATTCTCTTCTAGCAGACAGAAAGTGTTGCTATATGAACTGAAACAGAAGATATACTCTTTAGGGGTTAAAAACTAGTATAAAAATGGCCCATTTAATATGCATTCTAAAATTCTTTTTGCATGGTTCTAACAAAAATCATCTTAACATGGTTATGAATATGTCAACTCCATGGACCAAAGTATTTTTCTCAAAATATTTTCAAATAGGGGGAAAAACACCTCGACGTTGGCACAATGAAACAAAAAAATTTGAGAAACAAGAGTATATGCTTGCTAAACAAGAATTATGTTTATTTAGCTAGTGAATCACCTAGAGGAGTAAATTTTCACTTTCATGATAGCAATCTGTCAGGCTTGCAAACACCCAGAAATAGGAATTAAAGATTATTTTAAATGTAGTTATAAAGGTCATAAAAAGTCTGATTTAGACTGAGGTACATTTACTCAAAACTGAGATTCATTGAGTGGTAGCAAACAAACAGTTCCTCAGACAAATGCACTTTTTTCAGTATACATGTTACAGAAAAAAAATAAAGAAATGTGCATTAACTGGTGGTGTCCACCAAGCTGCATATTAATATTCTCTTACACCAAACAGTTTGAAACAAGGGAAATGTCATTCTATTATAATTTCATGTTACGATTCATTTGGCTAAACTGCAGCTTAAAGTTGCTTTGCCATATTAAAAGATTACTACAATAATTTTCACATGAACATTTAGACTTGAGTTTTACTCCAGGACTAAATATGGCATGATTTGCTTTTAATCTGTTGAATAGCTAAAAACTGACAATTAAAAAAACTACAACAAAGAAAAAATTAAGTTGAAGCAATGTGAATCTCACATCATTGAACCACTTCTAATGGTTAAATGTTAGTATTTAACAAATTCAAAGAGTTAATGAATCCTTGCATTCTTTCGGTCTCCTGTGCCTTAGCTAGGATGCATAAATACAAAAGACAGCAGATACTGGTAAAAGCTTCAGGACAGAAAGTGCTTGACGAAGGTACAGTTCTCAAGTGTGTTTGGTGAGAGAGTATAAGGGCAGATGCACTGATGAGAACCATTACAAGAAGAGTCAATTTCGTGTTAAAGTGTTCAAAGATGTCACCTTAAGCAGAAAAAAGCTTTAATAACGTCTTCTTAGACATATTAGGCATTTCCAGAGTCTACATCATTAGTGTTGTATTCTAGCAGGACATCTCCATATAGTTATTGTTTGTTTCTATTTCTCTCCTGAAAAAAACAAAAACAAAAAAAGGACAATTATGTTAATACACACAGATCAACATTATCTGCTTTCCTTTCATTACAGCATTTTCATTGCTTGCAATTTAGCTAAATCAGAAAACGTGCTTTCAAGGAAAAAGCTTCAATAATTTTCAGGAATATGAAATTATCCAATTTAAGTCAACTTCGTAAAGAGAAACACAGAAGTATATGTCAAACCTAAGGGCAAACATGTTCCAAAAAACTGCTATCAAAAAAAAGACTTGAAATATCACTTTTAATTCACTTACAGTAAGATATATCACACAAAGTGAACTGAGCAAGGAGAAAACAGGATGTAAAAACAAGGCAAGATGTACTTAACGCTTCTGCTTAAGTGGTCAAAAAATGCTCTGCTCTCCATCTATTATATCGCTGAAAAAACACTGTATACCCAGGTATCTCCCTCAAAACCCCATATAATAAAATGTTCCAAAGTGCTTCAGACGAAAAGGTAAAAAATGTAGCTGACCCAACACCTCATCCTCCATACAAATGCTCAAGTGGCAAGAAAAAATACTTTTTTAAGAAGACCATCTATACACTTTTAGAAATTACTTTCAATAATGGAATATCAGTGAAATAGGAAAGGCTACAAAGAAACTTCACTTCAATGTGAGCCTGAGTTGCAGTGGAGACCATATTAACTGCACAGCCCTCACACCACAGTGAGATGCCGCATTTGGTATTTAGGGCTAACACACTAATGGCACTGTAACTATCAGGGACTAACAAATCCATGCTCTGTATTGCAAGTCTAACAGAATAAATTACATTTTCAGTGCTTTATCATCATATTCCATTTTCTCTACATTGTTCAAGATAAACATACACTTAGGCATTACGACTACCTCTAGGTAAAAAAAAACCTGATCAACAAACTATATCTTGTTGCCTTCATAATGCATCTTCTAGCCTGTAAAAAAACACTGTGGTCTGAGTGCAAAATACTAAGACCTTATCTTTCAATAAGATTTTCCATAACATTTTTCTTTATATGTACAACTGAGCACATTATAGAAATGTACAAATAGTAAACAGTGCAAATGTACTTCCTGCATGGAAGAAAGGTAGGTTCCCATCTCCATTAAAAGAGAACAAAAAACCTAGAAAAATACCTCTCCATATTTTCATTATTATTGCATCATACATTATATTATAATGTATTATAATTGCATATATAATAGCATATTATAGATGGAACAGTAACATAGCAGGGAAAACAAAATAACCCAGGAGGCATTTGAACAATGATTTCAAAACCATTCTCTCCGATACCACACCGAAACTTTATTGTGCTAGAAACTACTTAAGAAAATTGCAACTTAGCATATGAAACCAAATAGATTCTCACAAAAAGTCTATTGAAAGAAGGCACGTAACATTTATACTGCTATTGCTGGTGATCTAGTCCTCTCCAAGACAGATCTCCAAGTTGCCTCAAGATGAACACCAAAAAAGTAAAGCTCAGTCTTAGTCACAATAAGCAGCTCATGGTCCCAGCAGCTGTGTATCTAAGATTGGACATTTGCTAGAGCAGACCTTCAGTATATTAAAGCACAAGCAATACTTGCACTACTCTGCTACAAAAAACTTCTTCCTAGTTCAAAAATATATAATTAATATTTTCATAGCAAGATACCACTTTTAGAATGTAAGATTGATAGTATCAGTCATTAATACAAACTGATATTTTAACAATGCACTCTTGGCTGAAAACAGATGATGACTGGCCTCATGCCTCAGTATGCATGTAAGGCATGCAAAAATAGCCTGCTCAGGCACATCTCAGATTGTTCCTCTAATATTAGCAGACTTCAACTGCAAGAACTACACAAAGTGTTGAAAAACACTCCTGTGGTAGTAAGTAGGAGCCTGTAAAACTGCATTGTTAAAATACTGATATTTGATATTTAACAATTTTAAATATAACCTGTATACAACTAAAATCATCAGTTCCTGTTCATTTGCAAGTATTGCATACATAAGCACTGACTCAGGCTGTCTAGAAACACTCTCAGCATTTCAAATTGCTGTACTATAAACTGACTAATGTTATGTTTTGTGAAGCCCTCAACTCAAAATGCATTTAAGTTCATAAAAATTCAAAGTAGAAAAGGAATGATGTCCTGACTACCTGCTTCCACTTGATGAAATAAAGGAGGTGTTGCAAATTTTACATCCACTTTGAATTCTACAGGGGAAAAAAGGCTTCAAAACATCAGCACACCTTTCCTGTAGTCTCAAAATTACATATTACTACATTTATATTTAAATACTTCAAGCAGACATACAAGCATGACATTTTTCAATGCAAGTGAAAAATACGGGTATCAGTGACATTTGGCACTCTCTACAGTGAAACAGAGAGAAAGATGACCTGATTTACTCAAAACACAGGCAGTGGTACTCCACTCAAAAACAAAGCCCTCCCCAATTCCAAGTCAGATCACACTCCTGGACCACTGTCTTTTCCTACCTCAAAAAGTCATTTTCTTGGTTTTTTGATGTTTTGGTTTTTGGTTTGTTTCTATGTGGTTATAGACAAACTAACAGAAGACTACCTTCAGAAGGTTTCTACCACCAGAGCAGAAGTCTCCAGCATAACCACTTCTCTTTTACCCAATTAATTTCATTTCTTATATTCAGATGAGCAAAACTTTTGTCCTAACTCTTGCAATGCTCTTGGATGAAAATTTTCTCCTGTATATTTAAGTTCCCTGCCAAAGGTCAATTTCACTTCAAAACTCACCATGGTCAGGTTACCCAGCTTTAGGGGGAGTTTATGAACAGGACATGGAAATTAAATACCATTCAAATTAAGACAATGTGGGAACATATTGGTTGGTTAAAGGTACCTGTCAGCTGCAGACCATATGCCAAGCAGATTTCACACATGCAAATAACTTTCTGCAAAAATCAAGTATAGGTGAATCTAGAAACTACTTATGCCTTAGAAATGGACATCAATCTAGTAGGAACAAAATTATGAAATTAACTTGGTCTGAACTGCGAGGCTGACTTACTTCCAAATTTTAGTTTTCTGAATTCAGAGCATTAATTGAATGATCCCATGCAGAGAAGTAGTTGCAATGCAATTTATCTTCAGACACAATGAAATCTCAGTGCTAACAGAACTTTAAAATTCAAAGCAACAAAAACATTTCCTGATCTGATTTGAAAGAAACTACTGAGATGCACACAATCCTGACTTTGGGATTTCTTTGCCACAGAGAAGGTATATGAAAAAGCTTTGTTTTAAGTAGTCTACATGTAAATGCAAATGTAGACTAACAAGAACAAGAAGCTACTACAGTCCTTAGCTGCATTTTTTCCCAAGGTCCCACAAATTGAAGCTCAGGGTCAGGGAAGGCAGATCTCAAAGAATGACTTTGGCTGATTTTTACAGCCGTTGCAAGTGCAAGTATTTCAAGGTGTCCATTTTGAAAGCTATGCAGGGTTGCAAGCTTAACACAGGCCAATTGCAGAGTTCCCACACAACCTCACCTCCAGCAGTATCAGCTACACTTGCAAAAAAAAAAAAAAACAAACCCTAGAATTTTGCCAAACCTTTCTCTCTTACTGCAACGTTTAAAACGTTCATGCCTGGAGCTGTCTGCTCTGCCCCTCTCCCAAGAGGCAACATTCTCACAACAGCTTCAGAAGTTGCTTTACTGCAAACTGTGATTTAATCTTCAGCTTAAAAGCCCTGCTCATTTGCAATGTAAGCTAACATGTCAGACTGCATTCTGTGAAGTGAGGCACAGGCACTCATCTGCTCTGCCAACTGTGCTGCGTGGGCAGAAACACCTGGCAGAGGCAGAGCAGGCAGCTGTAGAGGTGGTGAAAAGAAGCCACACCAAAGTTCATGAAATCTCATTTACTAATGGCATCAGCCATAATCTGCAATTTACTTCACCCCAGAGTACCATTACAGCTAGGACAGTATAAGCATTGACCTTACTACTTGAGAACCACAATGAAAAACAGATTACTAGAAAACTGAAAAATGCCAGAAATCATTTACTCCATTTATATCACTGGCTGTTAACGTAAACTAGATTACTGAAACTTTAAATTTGTAAAATATTGGTCCTTTTTAACTTCTCACTCTTGAACTCCCATCTAAAGAGGGCATATCTCCTCAACACAGAAACTACCTCAGAAACAGATAAATATATTTAAATACATTTCTCTGAAGCACTTCTGGGAATTCTGGGAAGAAGGGAAGGAAGGAACAGATGAGAAGGATCTCTAGAAGTCTTACATGAACCTAGAATTTTCCTGTGCAGATGCCATCCCCTCCCAAAACACTAATTTTCTTCTATTCCTTAACCCAACATGAAAATCACAAGGCACAAATTAAAAATCAAAATTAACATACAAAGTCAAATAAGGTTTTACAACTTCAGAGTAGCTCCTTCTCCCAGTAAGCTTTATGAATTAATGCTCATCTGAGACCCTGCTGCTGCAGACCAGGTGAACTACAGACAGTATATAAGGTTCTCAAGCACATAAATATTAAGAAACCGCAAAAGTCAGAAGACTTAGACTTCTAATTGATTTATTCTTTCAACTAGTTTTGATGGCATTTTACTTATTTCAGTCACTGAAACATATTTGTAAGTATATTTTTCTATTATAGGAGAAAACGTGAACAAATTACAGTAAAAAGGTAAATAAATTTAAATTTGAGCAAACACAGGCACTGTTAGTAGAACATGAACACACTATATTATCATGGTAATGATAAAGGCAGTAAGAACTTAGTTCACATCTCAAATTCCACAGGGTACAACCATACAGAAAGCAGAGGTGGAGAAAGAAACCCAACTACTCAAAGACACCATATGATAACACACAACAAGGAAAGCCTCTGCAGAAAGCACGCTTGAACTCCATGAGCCAGAAAAGCCCTTCCAGTCTTATCTTCACAGGCAGATACTTTCAGCCAGTTCTAACTACAAGTAGTAAGTGCTTTTCTTCAGTGCTGTACATCATTATACACTAAAATATCAGAATTTACCTACAAGACAGCCATTTCAGCAAGCTCATTAAAAAGACAACTAAAAACCCAAGCCTCTAGATCCTCATTTTTATTTGTTAACAATGCTCAGAGTACAACATTGGCTTTTAAAGACTGACAAGAGATAGCTTCTTACCAAATCTATAGAAATTGCATTTAGTGATGACCTCTGCCCCAGCACAAGAAGCAGAAGGATGACTCTGACACCTGTGTTAGTTTTTCTCAGATGCCCATGGGCAACAAGAACACATTATTTAATTGCTCTGCTAAGGAATTTCTAGTAGCCTTGGAAGGGAAATAACATTCACTGCAGGGCTTACAAAACACACTGAGGAAGAATTTCTCAGTTTTTCTTTAAGCCTCACCACTCGTACCCTTTGAATAGGTGTAACTCAAATTCCAATCCACCAGGAGGAAAAATGAACTTACTTTATCTCGGTTTCCTATTTATATGAAAACGCAGGGAACACAAGTTTACATTTATTTTTTCCAACCAACTATAATCCCTAGGGTACAGAATAAAACAATAATTACTCATCAATATTAACTACACTACCAAACCTCTGAAAAATTCACAAAGAACTGGGCTCAAAAAACATCTGCTAAGTTTTGTAATGTTTCATTTCAGCTAGATGAATATGAAAGGTTTAAGCAAATCACTTTTGATACAAAATTAACAACCCTAGTTCAACTGAATCTACAGGAACAGCTTTAAAGACATGCAAGATCTGTATGCTTTAAAGTGTCATTTTTTCCAGCAAATCACTTCCAGAAATCTTCACTGAGTTTCTGCTGGCTAGCCCATCTGCAGTGTAAATCAATGAAGCAAGGCTGTGAAGAGTCACATAGGTTGGGACTTCTTTGCAATATGCAGGCATATTTCTTTCCTGCAAACTGCAGGAAAAGCACCACTGCTCTAGACAATTTGTTCTTAATAGAGCACTGAAATCTGAGGAGATGTAGCAGGAAGTAGAAGGTGGCCTCGTGAATTTTTACAGCTATTTGTATATACTCAAGATTCTGCTTTTGCTCTGGAACAAGAGATTTAGAATTACTCCTTTGCTTTAAAAATCACAACTTAAAAGACATAGCATTTAAAAAAGGTACAACTGTCACAGATCCAGCTCAATTCAAGTTTGAAGTCTTGTCTTAGGTAGCTGCCTTGATATTCAAGAACGTTAAAGCATTAGATTCCAAAAACAGACTGGTCTCTTAGGCTTTGAAGTAAATCATTTGGTTGATATTCCTGGCTTTTCCAATAGGGGTCCCTATTTTACAGGAGAAATTGGTCTTTCGACTCCCAGAGTAAGAGAAGTTGATTCCACTCTGAAAAAAAGGACTTTGTAAGCTTGATTTTCAGGTAGGGATTTCAAACAAATAAACAAATAATAGCAACAAAAAAAACAAACCCATGACAAGATCCATACAAGTGTTGCTATGAACTAAGACTGCCCGCGAGTTTAATTACTTTCCACCTCTTTTGTTCAACAGTCCAATGTTGCACTTTCCCTCTTGCATCATTACTAAAGAAATGCAGGCAACATCACTGTTCAAACTCTTACACAGTCACTCTCTAAGAGACCACAACATAACATCTATCCCCATCCTCTAATGAATTCTAAACTGTACCTTGGAACAGAAACAACTGACTCTACCAAATGTGCAGAAAACAGGCACATTTGAAATCCCTGTGTCTGTAACATA
The DNA here is from genome assembly GCA_013397795.1 of Orthonyx spaldingii. Classification (NCBI taxonomy): domain Eukaryota; kingdom Metazoa; phylum Chordata; class Aves; order Passeriformes; family Orthonychidae; genus Orthonyx; species Orthonyx spaldingii. The sequence goes on from VZTJ01003052.1 coordinate 318,541, forward strand.
AGAACTTGAAGGTCATTTTTAAGTTTTTCCAAAAGACTAAAGATGCAAAAGCACATGAAGACACAGTAAATAAGCACACCATCATAGAAAGGAAATTCTGGATCAGTATGTCCAAAATTATTCTAGCTCCAAATAATCATCTTCTCCCATGACCAGGGGTACGTATTCATCTCATGACTATCAAGGGAGGGAAAAGGGGTCCCCTGTTTCTACTTTCAATTATGAAGATGACACTGTTGATAAATAGGAAGTTCAGGGAAATTGCAAAATAATGTCCCTTGAAACTTCATCAAAAGCATACAGGAAACAAACATGTTTCTCTGAAGATATTAATTACATAACCCTCTTTTAGATAGTTTCATGTTTATTACATTAACCTCTTTTAGATGTAAATACACAAACTTTTAAAAGTTGTTTAGTACAAATATCATTTAACTGCATAAAAAATTTTTGTCAACTACCTGTTTACCTTAACTGATAATCTGTCAATGTATCTATATCTGATTTTCACATTATAACATAGCAATTGATGATTCAGGATTAGGAGGAGGAAGAAGCAGCTACAGTTCACTCTTAATGGATGTTTTCTCCCTTCAAGATATTTGTAAGAAATATCAAATCAAGCACAATGTCAGTAATGTCCCAGAAAGGAAAGGACTTACACTGCCTAACACTGCAGTCTGACAACCACCCATTTACCAGAAAAACAAAAGTTACACTGGTATCAGAATGAAGGGGAAAAAAATTACTCCTTTTGAGAGTCAAGAAGTTCTAGCTATGTCAGCACTCCTATTACAAGATATGTAATACAACAGGAGAAAGCTAACATTTTAAATGTTTATTTATCTGCCATTTAAAGGCTTCCTGAAAAGTAAAAAAAATCCAAATGCAAATTAGACAAACACAAATATATACTAAATTCTTCTATCTTATCTAATGAATAAAAAACAATTACTTTTCTGGACTATCACACTAAGAAAACAATCTAAAGCACTCTACAATTACATGAAACCATGACCTTTTTTCCCACTGTATGCTACAAAAGTAGAATTCTCCACCAAAAAGCACCAAAAAAAGTCCTAGGACAACAGGTAATAAGCCACCATCTGAGGGCAAGGAAGTTGTAATCCGCCAACTGCATTTTTAATCAGAGCCACTTTTTATTTTCAGCCATATACTTGCTGAAAATCAGGTGCAAAGCTACCACTACAGATGTTTTTCTTTATTTCCAATGCCTTTTATTTTCTAAAATGTAATTATGTCATCTTAAAAGGCATATTTTAAGATTTCTGTTTCATTCATTTAGATTTTACAGCTTTCTGTTGGAAGACAATAAAATACCTTTTTAAATAATATGCATACAAATCAGCACATTTACACCACAAAACACCAGTTAACTAAGGACAAATGGAATTCCAGATTATTTCAATATATGTCTGACAGAACTCACGAAAAGCATCACTCATTTCTTTGATCCTTTGGTAAAAGATCCCAGTACTTGTATGGTTAAAATGGAGAGGCTGGAACCTGAGCTTTAAGAGAAGGGGAATGATTACTGCACAGCCCTAGCTGTCAATACCTTACCCACACCAGGGTTACATCAAACAGTGGTAGATACTAGAGTCTTAAGATTTATGCTTTAAGAGATTATTCATTGTCATTTTTAAGTAATGTTTATCAAATGGCAAAGTTACTGAAGTTTCACGTTTATCAGAAACTATTCCTTGAACTTTTAGAAGTATACTGCTATATTTTAATAAAACATACTGCTAAGCCATATTGGAAATTAATTATTGATCCCACTGAGTTGTTAAGATTAAACTTTTACAACCAATTATTTTAAGATAAGTTAGCTGTAATGATGAACAGTTATAAAGTAAATTAAATCCCTAAATCATTTGCTGTTTATGACATTTAGATGGCTGGCTATATGAAAGTTTGTAACCACCTATGCCACAACAAAACATGAACTAAATTTCAAGGCACATGGAAGTGAGTACCTGATGCATTTAATATTTTATTAATAGTAATAAGCATATTTTTCATGACCAAAACACTGGAAACAAAGTGATTGCCACAGCTGCCAAAGAAAATGAGCACAAACTTAATTTACACAGTTCTACTGGCAGTAGGCTCCATGAAAGCCTAGCTGGCACTGGGCAATAAAGAAATACTCAATTAACTATAAACCAGAGTGTACAATATTAATTGGTGCATTTACAAACTTGAATCATGAGAGTTAACAACTGTATGTTTACAATTTAAAGACAGATTGCTTGTACACTGTGCGATAAAAGAAAAAAATCAGATTTAAAATCAACATTCAATCATAAGAGAATGCTAAAGATAAACTCTCAGTAGATGTCATTAGTTTAATTTGGACTTCCTATATTTTAAGTCCATACTAAGGCATACTTCAAATCCATCTACAAAGACAAAACCTCACAACTAACCTATGTAGTACTAAAGCAATTTTTCATAATTGGCCATAAAACCAATGCACATTATTGTAAAAGAGCCAATGGGCACTATGCAAGTATCTTGACAAGTATGTTTTCTCTCAATAGTCCTGGGAAAGGTAACTATTTACAAAGAAACAGAGTTCAGCACTTGAGTCACACAGATACTGTATGTTTCTCTGAAGATGTTAATCAAATATCAATGTTACTTTATTACTCAAATATCCATAACCAGATTTATCTAGTTCAAGACCTACTAAATGCTGAACTTAGCAATTTGAATTTTAAGTTTAACATACATAGAAACACTTTCAATAATCTACATTCCTCCTCTTCATTACATTTTCTGACTTTCAGCTACTACTGAGGAAACAAAACCATAAATAAAACACAATCGTCCTTAGCTGCTAGGGCTTGTCTGAATTGCAACTTGTTTGTGAAGTTTCTTCAAAAAAGGAGATACTTTTGAAGCAAACCAGTTATTTATGAAATATCTTGAAACTTTCAAAATTTAGAAAGTACTAAAGCATGAAGGCTACAGAGATACATTATTATCTTAGTCCTCCTGAAACATTACGAAATCACAATGAATCACAGAATCAGAATATCTGGAGTTGGAAAGGGCCCATGAGAATCACCAAAGTCCAACTCCTGGTTCTGTGCAGGACAGCCCAAGAGTCGCACCACGTGTCTGAGAGTATTGACCAAACACGTCTTTAACTCTGTCAGGCTTGGAGCTATGACCACTTCACTGGGGAAAGTGTTCCAGTGCCCAGTGCTCTTTTCTTATATCTGATCTACACCTTCCTGGATACAGTTTCAGGCCATTCCCTCGAAACCTGACACTGGTCACAAGAGTGAAGGAATCAGTGCCTGCCTCTCCACTTCCCCTCCTGAGAATGCTGAAGACCACAATGAGGTCTCCCCTCAGTCTCCTCCAGGCTGAACAAACCAAGTGGCCACAGCTTCTTCTGAAATTGCTTCCCCTCCAGACCCTTCACCATCCTGTGGCCCTTCTGGATGCTCTCTAATAGCTTTATGTCTTTCTTATATTGTGGCACTGAAAACTGCACACAGGACTCGAGGTGAGGCTTCACTAGCACAGGGTAGAGTGGGACACTCATCTCCCTGGACTGGCTGGTGATGCTGCACTTGATGAAGTTGTACCAAAGCCTGAAAAACTCAAAGTTTACCCCTTACATTTAATATTAGTTAAGAAAGCAGTCCATCATCAAGATACCATGAAACTAACAATACTCATTTAGGGCATAATCCATTTTCTTTTTAGAAAAAAAATCCAAAAGATATTACATACCCAACTGGGATATTCATCTAGCCTCCCAACAACAGAAAACTTCCAACATGACAATTTATTGCAGAGTCGTGCAACAGAACTACAAAACTGATTTGGGGTATGCCCAACACTGTTCTACAGGAGATGCAACACATGTGTTGAAGGATTAGGAACGTACAGGAGGGGTGAAACCATCACAGTACTAGACACCTAAGAGAAGTAAACAATTCACCTGCTTTGCAGCCTCTTTATGTGTCAGCTTCAAGAACAAATTCTCAACTTCACACATCTCAATGCTCCTAGTTAGCATACACCCTAAACTTTGGGGGATTTTATTCAGTGAGTGGTGTGACATGATGAACAGAGATCATTAGCACCAAACTGCACTGATGGAAACTCCCATTTTTGAATACCTGCACGTCATCTAACTGGTAAAAATAGCCCCTGAGAAGTTTCTAACTATGAAACAAATCATGTATTTACAGCTACTGGCAAGTCCAGAACGAAAGTAAATATAGGAGAAGTAAATATTGTGGTCAATGGTGAACACAAGTGTTATGATTAGGGAGAGTGCACAAGACAAAGTAGACAAGTACTATAAAACTGCTTGAAATAAATGCTTTTTCCTTGTCTGGTTTCCTGAAATGCCTCCAAAACTAAAAGTTTCTCCACAGATTTATCACATTTACTCTTCCTTGCAGAAATAAACTACACACTACTTTTTTTTAGGAAATGCACCATCAGAAAGGTTCAAAAAATTATTTCAACATTATACAAGCCATCACTGTATCACTTCTGTGTTCCATAGTTGTACAAAAGATAAATGGAATCAAGGAGAAAACCTGCTTTTCACAGTAATCATGTTGTTAATATTTCATTAAAGCAGAATTTGAATTGAAATGTTATGTTCAATAAAGTACTCTTCTTCTCTAATTTCTGGTCCTTTTTGTGACATCTGAAAACTGTAAAAATCTAAGAAAGAAGACTTGAGTTATGGATAATACACTCAATTCAGTTTTCATTTGCATTGAAGAAGTAGAACATGTCAGATGTCTGCTTATTAAGGCTTACCTTAGCATTGTGGTTAAACACATGACTGAACTAACAAGTTACAAGAACTTAAATTTTTTCATTAAGAGACAGTTATATCAAGTAGACACTTTGGGTAAAAAGTACCACTTTCTGATTCAACACTTGCAGATAGAGATTGCAGATGAATGACAAACAAGGTATCCAAAAACAGAAAAAAAAAAAGGAGAGCTACTATAATGACATTGATTTCTTACCCTACGCATGGCTTCCTCCTCCTCTTGACGCTTCTCGTAATGTGCAAAGTCATCAAAGATTGAGGTGGTATGCTTGAAAGTAGCAATTATTTTAAGCACTTGCTTGGCTTTTTCTAGGGGTACCTCTTGAGTGTCCCTCGAATTGGTAACTGGTTTGTTGTCATTGTTTTCCAAGCGAATATGTCGCAGTTGGTTATTGGGAACGTCTTTGACAAAGATCCATTTGACATCAAACTTCCCCTTCCACTTATCCTGAGACCAGACACCAGCATACGCATTGTAGTCCACAACAGACTTCATCTCAGCCACGCCACAAAAGTGTCCACTGCCATTCACACTGAAGAGTAAATAGAGTGGGCCTTTTCCATTCAGGGATCGGTAAGCAGCATCCAAGCGCTTATTCCCATGCTCAGTACTACACCAGATAGAGTACTTAATGGAGCGATGAATATCGTCCTCTGAATAACTTTTGATTATAAACACACGTCCATTCTTCAGATTCCAATCGAAGTCTTTGGGATTGTAGTTGTTTATGGCCTTTAGTTTCTCCAGCACTGGGTGCACTTCCACACCAGAAGGTGAGGAGCTGACAGATACAACACCTAAACCAAAGTTCTCGCTACCAGCTCCGTTGTTCTGGCTGAAGCCCACACCCCTATTACGAGGAGCTACCCAGCGGTTTTGCAGCTGTTGCTGCTGCAACTGGTGAGGCTGGGCCTGCTGCTGAGGTCCTTGTTGCTGTTGTGGTTGCTGTGGCTGAGGCTGCTGTTGAGGCAGTTGGCTTTGCACCAGTGGTGGTGGTTGAATTAATGGCTGAGGCTGCTGGATTATAGTCTGAGGAGGCAGTACTGGTTGAGCTGGGGGTGCTTTTACCACTGACCCTTTGTCATCCCAAGTTCCAATATTCATGTTGTGTTTTATAGGAGGCGGCGGGACAGCAGGGCCCCCAATGCCCACATTACCTTTAGGCTTGAGTTTCGGCTGAGGTTTGGCGGGTTTCCTTGCAATTGCAGCCCACGACGTTGGTTTAGGTGCTGAACTGCTAACTGGGGGCACACTGTTAGCTGCAATGCTTGTCATACCTGTACTGCTCAGAGCTGAACCTACAGTTTTTGTTACAGCAGCCGTCATATCTCCACCAATTTTCAGTCCAGTCATGCCTTGCTCAATGCTGCTAATCCCAGGCACCTTGCTCAGAGTATCACTGCCAAATCCAGCCTGTCCATCTGCTATGGCTCTCCCAAGAGAACTAGGTGGATAGCCATAGCTGCTGCTGTAAGCAGAGCTTTGCGTTGATTGTCCCTGAGATCCACTTGTCCCCCATGTAGAGAAGTCTGCATTCCCAGGAAAAAAATTAAATCCATGCTGCCCAAGAAATGGAGGGGTATTTCCTAATGCCCCAGGTTGACTAAACACACCATCAGGTATGTAATGGTGTTCACCATTGCTCATTTGTCCATAAGTTGTCAAATACGGCATTGGAGGGTCACCTGCAGTTGACCATGCTGCTTCACCTAAAGAGTATGGAAATCCAATGGATGGAGCATAATAGCTAGGCATATATGGGTCTGACATTGGTGGATAGCTGTTGCTCTGTAAGAAAATAAAAACCAAAAAATCAGCAAAATTGACAATTGTGCTCAGGGGGAAAAAAACTTGTAATACAAAACATTTTTAAGAGTTATATGAATGTATTTCTAACTTCCACTATTCCTCACAATGTAAAAGATGAGTATCTGTCAGATACGGCCATTTCTTCAAGAGACTTTCTCAAAGCACTAAAGGGCCCCATTTTTTTTTGAACATTATCCTTATTTTTAGCTACTAAGCTAGGTTTAAAATGCCTCCATGCCAACAGTATCAAGAAAATAATAAGCTACTCTAAACAAGTCAGAACTGTACCTTCATAACTAAAGAAAAATAGCTGCAACTATGATTTAAAGTTGTGGTATTCTTAGCCTTTGTCAAATTTCTCACATCCAGCTGGAGACTTCAACAGAGTATTACAGTGAAATGGATGCAAGGACACCTGTCTGTTTCAGGAGTAACAACAACCAAAAAGGTAACATATCCATGCTACTGAGAATTGGATTTAAATCAGTACTACACCAGACAGACTCCTGGGAAATCACAGAATTTACTTCTTGAGACATTTGAAGGACTATGCCCATATGACTTCTGGTGTTGTTTTGGAGAAGAAATTGAACATTATCACCCTCTAGCTGATGCCTCCTTAATGTTGTATTATTGGGGAAAAAAAAAGTGAAGGCAAGCAGAATTCTTAGTCATCTAACAACTTGCACTCTCTCTCTCTCAAGACCACTCCAATTTACAAACTTAACATAACTCATATTAACTTTCAACTACAGAGGTAATTCACAGCTCTGAAAGTCAAGTCATTAACTTCTTGGCAGAAGAGTTGTACCAAGCTGTAGGAATATTAAGTTTCCATCTATTATGCTATCAGCTGTGAGCTACTTCTACCACCTCTAAAGGAAATCATGTCCAAGCAGTTAATATATTCTCAGAGCCAATAAAACTGTTGTTTTGGACTGCCTCCAAAATGATGCTTTTGTTTTAAATGTAAGGGTTTGGGGTTTGTATTTTGGGTTTGGAGTTTGTCTTTCAGCTCCAGTTTCTTATAACTGCATCTTTCTGCAGCTAGAGCAGAAGCACAAGGGCAAGAGACATCAAAGCATACTTTTTAACTGAAGCTTTTCCAGAATTCTTAAGAATACTTCATCTGCTTAAGATATCAAACATGATACAAAATTGTATTTCAATGTATATTCAGACAAGTCAGTAATGCCAAGAAATATCCAAAAATTAAGTCTGGAAGTCAGCTGAATGTCAAAGTTAACTTCAAGGTAGTAACCAATGTTCACTTACCTGATTTGTCTGACTACTTAGATATGGCTCAAAATCATCATCATTTACTGCATCCTTTTGATGAATCGAACCGTTTTGTACTGAAACTAAAAACAAATCTGTATTAGAATACTCTCTGGAAAATCTGTGCTGCACTTTGAATCTAGGTTAACACTTCCTAATCACCTGTACATTGAAATACATATTATAAAGCACCACTCCAATTTAAACAAAATAGCTCATTCTACTGATCATGAGGCTCAGACCTCAGGAGAGGTCTGCAAAGACGGCAATTAGAACAAACTACTGCTGACTATTCTTTCCTGAGATCCACAGACAGATGAAGAACTACAGGCACACCTTATTTGCACAGGCAGTAAATCCAGCATTTCCGGAAGTACCAGACCAAGTGCAAATGTGCAGACCAACCTGATCTATAGACATATTCAATAGGTTCAGGGAAAGTTGCAACACACAGCTTTCTCCTGCCAGGAGGAAAGGCAGTTACCCACCAAGACAACCATGAAGGACACCTCTATTCAGCTACTGAATCCTGGATTTGCTACATAACTGTACTGCATTAGTGACATCTCTGAAGCTCTGAGATGACAAAGCAAGACAGAAATAAAAGCTTAACTCTCAACGGGTGATTACAAGCCTTTCCCAACACATATGCCACTATATGCTGGAATCTCTTCCTACCTGCTCTTCTTGGTCTCCTATTACCTTTCATTTCATCTAAGGCATTACACCTACCTGGAATTTTCCAGCTGCCCAAATTACTTGAAGTGTCTCTCTACCATCCCCCAGGCTACTATTCAAACAAAGCCACACTGCACAAATTTCTGCTAAGTTCCACTGTTTCCCATGGTGCAAAGCAGAACAGGGACTTAAACCAGCACTTGCAATTATACAACCTGAAGATGAAGATCTGTTCTCAAAAATAAATTACTGGTTATCCAAATGCAACTTTTTTTTTTTTTGCTGTTGTCAAATAGGTTCAAAGGGAGGCGAAAAGAAAGTTTCAGGATGATCAGTAAGGGGCATTGAAAAACCATGACTGCAGAAGTTACAACAAAACAGCAGATTTTCTGAAACTTGAAAAACTGAGTTAGGAGCCAACTCTGTGGTTTCCATCTTTTAGCAAAAGCTTCTGAAAAGTATATATACAACCATATAACTAAAAATTCAACTTTGCTGAAATTGGTGTGTAAGAGTCAGGTTTTTTCCTGCTTCACTGGGGGTAGGGGGTTTGCCACCCAAAATTCACATTGTAAGCCGAGCAGTGCTTGAATTTTTTTTTTTCACATTTGACTTCAACATTCCTAAAACAAAACTGCCTTCAGTGAATGAAACTAGCTGAAAGAAATGACAAAGGAATAGATACAATCACAAGGAATAATCAAAATCCTGGAAAATTTTATTAACTTCAGACAGCAGTAAAAAGAGGTAAAAATTCATAATTTAACACAGAAGGTTTTTTTCAAAGTAGTTATCTGAGAGGAAAGCAACTTGTGCTTTGAGTACCTTCTTGAGGTTTTAAAAGAACACCTGACACTTCAGTTACTACAAACTGGCACACTGCGTTTCTATTCTAGCTACAGTCAGATATGACCAGCAATGCTGAGCACAATGCAGTTTAGAACTGGATAGAACAATATTCCTAATTAAACACCACATTTAAATTGAACATTAATTGTTGGGGATTCTTTTCCCCCATATATAAAGAGTTTCAGTTAAGGTAATAAATCATCCTGAATTTGCACACAGTGGTAACATATTAATGAGCTGAAACCCTATATTCCTCTTTATATTTGGCCCAGTCACACACAGCATGAGCCTCAAAACATTTTGTCTATGCCATGTCCACTGCTTAGACTTAACCAAATAGTAGACAGCACAACTCTCAAACACAATTCCATTATAATGAAAAATGGAGGCAGCAGCATACAAGTTTCTCAAAAGCATGCAACCACAAGTAAAGGAATAAACAGCTGTATGTCAAGACTAGTATCCCATCAAAATTAATCTCCTCACATTGACAGCTAATCTTCATAAAACGTGCATCTGCTGTGTTTATTGTTCCACAGGTACCTAAAGGTCACTGAAGACAGAATTATTTTTGGTCTGACATTACAACTAACATAAAATATTCTTGTAAATGTATTTTCTTTCTTATTCGTTCTATACTGAGATCTTAAGTCAGTGACACAAAATATTTCTACACTGATTTTTCTTAGTGGAATATATACATTTCCCAGTGAAATAGCATCACTGGAAGCATGTTTCTTTAGCTTTTTATTCTAACTTTATATAAAGTGCTAATAGTGAAGAATGTAGCCCACACAGACATTTAACAAGAGCAACTGAATGCCTCACTCTCAAAATCTCATGTTAAGTGTTCCAACTGAAGAGGGCAGTGATGAAGAATACTAATTGAAACTAATCTACAGATACTAAAAATATCTGTATCAATACAACACTAAAAATACCGTTCTGTTTCTGCAAACACTGTGAAAACATACAATGTAATTAGATACTGTGAAGAAGCAACTCATCAAATAGAGGAATTTAAAGCTAATATTCTTTTAACTGCTACTATTCTTGGAATAACCACTCACAAAAAAATGATGGCCAAATGCACAAGAATAACTTTTTCGTTATAAGTCATCACATCTTAACATGAAGATAAACACAAAATGAAATGCGAAACATTCCATTCTTGTTGTAAACCTAATAATTACATTTAAGCTTCCTACAAAACAAAAAATTACTATACACACAACTGTAAAAAAAAGTCAGCACCTTCCTATGACAGATTTGATACGCTGGCACAATAAACAAAAGGGGAAAAAAAAAAAAAAGGAGTTCCAGGAATACCTTGTTTCTTCACGCCCCTGTAAGACATAATTTGAATTATGTCAACTGTACACTAGTTGACAACTAGAACTAGAAAACTTTCATGACAGGATGATTTACTCATTCAGGTCCCTGAAATACCAACAAGAGTATCTGACACAACAGGTAGTATTGTTCTACATACTAAAACTTCAGTCCTACAAATTGTGGTCAAAGGAAACAATGCAGTACACCAATTTATAATCAATTAGAATAAAGCATCCAAGGCATTTTACTAGACAATAAAAAGCAGCTATATACTAATACCATTTGCAGGTCTAATATTTTTCATTTCAATATGAAATATGTATTCACGCCTTCTACTGCTCACTCATTCTCTCATATGCTCTACCAGACATGTGGTCAGCTTCTGCCATCCTCTTTAACATTACTACTCTTATGCACAGAACCAACTTCAGATTAGTCTGTTAACTCAGTATCACATCTTCCCTCAAAGCTCCTCTAAGCTGAGAGCTATCATGACAACTGCAAGATTAGTCTGCTAACATGTGGTCAGTAAGGACTGCTGACACTGACTTAATTCATCCTCTTGAAAAAGCCTCTAACCCAAAGCCAACTACTTGTGCTACACTGTGCTACCATCTTCAATCTCCTAGACCTTTAACGTAATGCTAAGTCATAACTTAGTTTCAGTAAACAGACATTACACCAAATAATTTAACAGAACAGAGATTAATTGTTCTGTTTCACTATAATTTTCATTTAGGTCATATTCTCACCAAAAGAATACACTGAAAGTATTCATTATTTAAAAGGATGCACTCCATAAAAAAATCCAAGTTCAGAAATGCAAAAATCTCTTCCTTACATAGCAAACTGAAAGATGTGTTTTGATTCAAACATTCCACAGCAGTGACAAATTATAGAACACAAAAATATGCTAACATAAATAAGCCAAAGTAAAGCTGACTAGTGCATTTTCACACACTGCAACATAGCACCCAAATAGAAATGCTCAATACTTCCAGTCCAATTCACATATATAGAGTATAGCTCAAAAACTACCTGTGTGATTCTCTGACAGATGCATCTCATTAACCTCGCTAAAACTGAGAAATGATAATTCAAAGATTGTGAAGTTACAAACTACTTGCTGCAATGAGTCTGACTTCTCATTTAAGGGCAATATGGAAGGTATAACCACAAACTATTTCAAAAACATGAGGTAGTCAAAAAGTGAACTTTCGAGGGAAAAAAAGGTAGAAGTATTAAAATATGAGAGAACAAACATTCAAGAATGACCAAACTAAGAACGTCTGAGGAGCTAAACGCATTCATCTTTCTCTGAATGCAGAGAAATTAAAAAGACCAGGCCAAATTCAATGAGATCTGGAAACCATGTGCCACCTCACAAGCAATATATGTAATAAGAAGCAGATAATCTGCACGTAGACAGAATAATAGAATAAGTACACTGTGGATAACATTAAATGACAGCTCGCAGAGAACAATTAGATTAGCTCAGATAATGAACTAAGGAGGGGCAAAGAGTACCTGAGCTCAAAAAAAACCCAAAGAAAACCGTTTTTTATCTGCATAAGTATAATAAGCATATTAACGCATAGAGGTAACTGGGGCATGATATTCTATAACTCAGTTTGCTGAGCAGCTAAGAATTAAATGGGCACAAGTGTTTAGGCAGAAAGAAATTCCAAATAGAATATTAGTAGGAAAACAAATTCCAGACAAAATACTGCAAGATATAATCTGAAATGCTGCTTACAACTGACTTGCCAAGAATTTCAGAGCGAAGAATATTAAGTAGTTAGTAGTTCCTTGTTTCTGTGGGAAAGAAATCCCACTGAGCATGGTATTTAAAAACTAAGACGTTGACAGAAACATGAAAAAAGAAGAAAAGCAGAAGGCCTCCAAACACTGACAGAAGATTCTATACTGGTGCTAAAATGAAGTAAGACCACAAATATTCTGAGAATAAGGAAGGTGATGTTTTCTGCTCAGAGATATGAGAAACTAGTCACATGGCTTCTGTCTAGCAAACTAAGGAAGCTGTTCAAAAGATTCTTCCTGATGATTCTACTCAGTACACAGAAAAGCCTCAGGTGTACTGTTAAAACGAGATTATACAAGCATATCACAAAGGCAGCTAAAAAGAAATAACTATTTAACTGTCTGACTTCTGACATTAATCTTTTGCAAAATAAAACATTGTAAACTGATGTACTGCTGTGCAGTACAGTACAGTACAGTAAAAATGCTGGCCGCGGGCATTTTGGCACACAATTTCCTGTCATCCTGCTCTGAAATAAAGGACATCCTATAGCTACAACCTCTTGCTATGACTGTCAGACATTATCCTCCATAAAAGCAATATCAAAGATTTAAACAGAAATACGAGGTATTAACTTACCTTTATTTCCCTGTCCTTTAGGTCTCTGTATAGAGGAAAGTGGGGGGGAGGGGGGGAAGCAAAACAAGTTCAGTTAGAATCCTCTAATATTAACTTCAGTGTAATTTTATTTACTTGCCAATCCTGCCCTTTTCAACTGAAATATCACTGTAAAATATTACTAAAGCCATGCTATTATAAAAATGTTGTGACATTACTTAAAAGAATATTATAAAACACTACAAAACCAAAATCTGATAGAATTTCACTAAAAAACATTGAAATAATCTAGGATTTAACAGCATGTGAAGCTTAAATGGTGCTGAAAAGCTGAACAAGGGAATTTTGATTGCCCCTGGGCCTGAAAAAACATAACCAATAAACAAAAATAACACATATAGTTTAAAAAATAAGTTAGTATCTTAAGATTACTGCCAATACCCAAATTTCATTATGATATCTCATCTTTTAAATTGACTGACAGATACTTATCAGAGAATAACATACAATGCCTTGCTTTTTAGATACACAAAAGAATATATAGTGGTATCACATGCTGAACTTCAAGTTGTGCATGCCTCACCTAGGCAATTACATTGAGAAAATGATACAGTCTGTATGAAACTTTCACACAAGGAAATAATTCCTTAAGGAGGATTTTTTTTTTTTTAGGATTAGTCATTACAAAACACTGTTAATCTGTCATGCACTAAGAATCAATGTAACAGTACAAGTTACAGTATCCTTAATTCCTCTACAGCAAGATAAAATAACTTGGAAAAACAAATGCTAGTCCATGAAAATCTAATTCACCTTCTCCCATACAAACTAAGCATGAGTGGATCTCCAGGCTCCATCGCTCTCTTAACAATTTTCAGACCTGAAGGGCTCAGTATTCAGAGGTTTGAAAGTTTAGGAGGCAACCACCTCCATGCTACTTTCATGTGCATTTGTCTCAGAGTTACCATAATACTGTTCAATGCTGCTTCATCTAGAGGTGCACTGGTTAGACACTGTCCTCTCCCAAAACGGGAAAAATCTCTGTAACCTTAAAAACCCCAACCACCTCATCTTTTGGGATGAATCTAATCCAGACACAAAGGCGTGCAAAGACCAACAAGAGACACAGAACTAGAAAAAGTTAGGAAGAAGCAGCCTTCATGAAAGACAGAACAATGAAAAGCTAAGAGATCACTGAGGTAGAAATAAATGCTTAAAGGAAACTGGAGAGCATGCAGAGAGACAAAAGAAACAAAACATTAAAGGCACAGAGAGAAAATAAAAGGAGGCAAGAGACTGCAGGGCTAAAACTTTCGGGGAGTGGCAAAAGCCCACGGAGGAAGCAGAGATCAAGACGGAATAGCTTCCAGCCAGAGAGAAAGAGCAGCAGAGGCCTAGCGAACGTGAAAAAATATCAACTTCTAAGCTCCGCGAAGGACCAAGTTAAAAAAAATGCTGCACAGCGCAAGGAGAAAAACTGGGAACTGCTAGAAGAAGCGGAGGCCGGGGGAAAAGGAGAAGCCAGAGGCCCGAAGGGAGAAAAGGTGGGCGAGGAGAGCGAAAGGCAGGAAGAGAAAGGATGCGGTAACGAGGAGCCTGGGGGAGTTTGGGATGCGCAAGCGAGAGGAGACGGTGCTGAGCGCCGCGGGGAGCCCGGCATCACGGCGCTCCCGGAGCCAAGAACCGGGAGCCCGGGGGTCCTGGCTGGGAAGGGCCGGCTCCTGGGCAGGTCACACACAAAGAGGGCCGCGGGCGGGGGCCGGGCCGGCAGCGCTTGGGGCTGAGCAGCGGCGGCGGCGGGCCCTGAGGCGGGCGGGNACAGCCGCTCCCCATGGCGGCGGGGAGCGAAGGAAGGAGGCGAGGAGGAGGCCGCGAACCGCGCCGCCCCGGCGGCGAGGGAAGGTGCAGGTGGCCGCCCTGCCGCCGCCCTCCCCCGCCGGGGGTAACGACGGGGCCGGCCAGAGGGAAGGGGAGAGAGAGGGCGGCCGCCCCCCCG
>VZTJ01003052.1:333840-365597 GCA_013397795.1 Orthonyx spaldingii
CGCCGCCTCCTCCCCCCCGCCGCCTGATTGTCGCCGCCGCCGCCTGGGCTCGCCGCCGCCGCCGATCGGGTCGCCGCTGGAAGGAGCCGGCCGGCCGGACGCAGCGCCGCTTCCCCCCCTTTGCTCTGGGCTCCGCTTCCCCACAATGGCGGACGAGGCTCCGGCTCCCACTTCCGCTCCGCGCCGCCCTGACCTTCCGCTCCCCCCTCCGCCGGCGCCGCCGCCGACCTTTCCCTTCCCGTCCCCGCCTCCTCCATCTCACGTGGGGCGCCAGGCCGCGCACGCGCACTCCCGCCCGCCGCCCAGCGGCTCCCGCGGCAAGCGGGGGGGCGGGGCCTGCGGCGGCGGTGCCAGTGCGCGTGCGCGCGGCGGGAGTCGGCGGGCGCGAAGTAATGCCCGGGAAAGGGGGTGATGGAAAACGTGAGCGATTCTCCTCCGCTCCACCCCGCCTGGGCCCGGAGACTGTGAGGCGGCCCAGCCTGGCCGCCCAGAGCGGCTCTTGCCGCTGGCGCCCGTCCTCTCCTGGGTCACAGAATCACAGAATGGGTCAGGTTGGAAGGGACCGCAGCAGGGCATCTGGTTCAGCCTCCCTGCTCAAGCAGGGTCATCCCTGAGCACATGGCACAGGACTGTATGCAGACGGTTCTGGAATGTTGTTAAGGAGGGCAGTGTGTTCCAGTGCATGGTCACCCACACAATAAAGAAGTTCTTCCTCATATTCAAGTGGAACTTCTGTGCATCGGTTTCTGTCTGTTGCTTCTTGTCCTGTTGCTTGGCATCGCTGCGAGGAGCGTGGCTGCATCATCTTGACACCCTCCCTTGAGATACACACATTAGTGAGGTCCCCTCTCACTCTTCTGTTCTCAAGGCTGAACAGGCCCAGCCCACTAAGCCTTTCCTCAGAAAAGAGAGACTCCAGACCCCTGAACCAGCTCAGTAGCTCTCCACTGGACCTGCTCCAGGAACTCCATGGCTCTCTTGTGCTCCGGAGGGAGCCCAGAACTGCACACAGCACTCCAGTGGGTCCTGTTGCTGGCACCTCCACAGCAGGCTGTAATCAGGGTCCAGGGCGCTGCCTGGGGCCAGAGCCCGCAGCTCAAAGCCCAGGCTGTCTGCACACTCCAGGCAGGTGAGTTCATGGATGACAACGCCTGCTCGTAACCCTTATCCTCCAAGCTCATGCCCACTCTGCTCTGCTCCTGCCCAGGTACCTGTGCTGTAGTACAGGTTTGGTGGGAGAACAAATGATGCTTCGTCAAATGCAGGGGTTTTTTTTATCCAGCTGCTCTTAACTCCATCGTTAATGAATTACACCGTCCTTAATTGATGGAAAAAGTTCAGCAATTGTATAGGGGCTTCCTGTAGCAGCCGTCAGTAAAATCCAAGACCACTTCAATAATGCCACAGAGGAGAATTAAATGTTTATAAACTTGAATCTGAAAAGTCAGCATTGTAATTAGTATGCTGCTTAGAGTTTGAAGGCGAGAATGCCTTCAATACAATAAATATAACTGTCAGGGTAATGGGAAGGTGTATCTCTCATGACCCTGTGTCCAAGTCCCTTTTAAAACTTGGTGCATGTGGTTTTTCTTCTCAAAGTATTCTTGTTCTGTTTTGAATTTTTTTTAGCAATTGCACAAAGTGATCTTGGGGAAATAGCAGTTCTGGATGAAGAGTCAGTTTATAGTAGCAAATAGTTTCTTAAAATTGTCAAAAAGTGAGCATTACACCGGAAGTTACCCAGAGTTTGTGTAGGTAAGACTTGCAGAGTGCTCATTAACTCTGTTGCAGTGCAGTCTGTAATTTTGACAACTACCCATAAAGGAATACTCTAGTACAGAGGGAAGCAACAAGGGTGATGTAGGTCTGGATGTGGAAAATAGGTTCTAAAAGAAAAGATTGAAAGAAATGGCCTTGGTTGGGTTAGAAGGAGAAGAATGAGGCTAGGCTATGATAGGAAGAAAGTAATCAAATATTTTTATGCATTTCAAACATCAAGGACAAGCACAAAATACTATGGATTTAAATTGCAGCTGGCAAGGTTAAAGCTGATCTTTTATGACACCTGGATGAACTAGTTGACCTTTAGTAGATCTACAAATTTAACTTTGGATAAGACCCTTGAAACACTATCCACAAGTAAGACTGCACTCCCATCTCTAGCACAACAGTTAAAAAGCAGGTGGAACCCTTAGATTCAGTCTTTCAATTCTTATTTCTTTCTCTTTTTTACAGTTTTCCTAATCTATAAGCAGGTATGGCCTGAGGGGATTTTCACTTCTTAGTGAAGTGTTATAACGTACATGCAAAAAGATTGAATAGGCAGAAGAAAAGTAAAAGTGAGCCAAACAGAGCACAGGCTCTGGAAGGAGTGCCCACATTAGACAGTCTCCTTACTGATAGGCTAGGCACTCATTTCTGCCTTTGGCTTGTTGGAGTTTTTTGTTTGTTTGTTTTCCTGGAATCTTCTATCCTTATTTCATTTAGCCACAGTGAAATAACTTCAGCCTTGGAATGCATTTTGATGTGGTGATGATAATACTGTCATGAGAAATGTGGGTTCTAATCTCTTCCCAGTGATGAGAGAATTCAGATCTCAGCATTTCTTAGGTCACGGCAACTACCAGCCGTGGGTACATCCCACCAAGTTACATGCTGAACACAGCACTGAAAATTCCAGTTTCAATCTTAGAGACCTTAAATTTGACATTAGTAACACTCAATAAGAATCAGCCACAGAAGTCCATTAGGGAATCTGGTCCAGTGAAACAACAGCCTTTAAACCATCTGGTTCATAGCAACGTGCCAGTTCTCAAGATTTTATCCCGTGACCTAGGAAATGTGGCTTAATCCTCTATTTTTGGAATCATAAAATGATATTAAAACACCGGTGTTTTGAATGGTTTTGATCCTCCTGATTAGACAAAGAAGTCTGGAAAGAAAGCAGCCAAAAACTTTGAAAGTGGGCATCAGGAAAGGAGAACTCAAATTTATTACTTAAAATCTCATTGGTTTTGATCCAAAGCCATTTATTTCATGAGGCTGACAGCTGTTTTTGAATATTTGGGGTTTTAAATGGTGCTTTTTTTATAGAAGTACTGTATTGCCTTTGAGACATTGCTGGCCCCTAGTGACTTAATAACATTTATTTAGTTAAATGTGCAATGTAATAGGGGAATAAATAAAAGCACTAGGATTTTTTTATTCACTTTATAATGGTTGGTGTGATTTGTATGACAAAAATCCAATGTGCTGCAAATATTGTCAGTGTTTGATAATGTTGGTGTCTGTGCTTGCAAGTGATTCTACATTGTTCCTCCTTATCTATACCATTAGGAATGTGGTAGAGTGAAAATTATCCTTAAAGAAAGTGCAAGTTCAGCAGGATTCCAGTCTGCATTGCAAGCTTAGGCTCAAATGAACCTTTTTGATGGGGAATAATGCAAGCCTCTGAGGACTTGCTGGAATGCTCGGTGGCAATTAGTTCTGTAATATTATAGTTCAAGTTCCGGCCTTATGTAGCTCTAGAGACTTTGGAAATATATATGGTTCGTTTTTCAAAATGCTTTTAGGCCTCTTTTTTATCCCCTCTAATTTTCCATCGTCCAGTAGTTACGTTCAGGAATATAATTTGTAATCTGAACTATGATAGTTTGATTCCACCACCATCAGATTTTCTTTGCCATCAGATTTTCGTACGGAAGGTCTGTATCATCCATGAGCATGACTTGCAGAGATGGTGCCAATGGAGCCCTTTCTAGGCCACTCTGCTGGCAGTTTTCTGAATTGACTTAATTGGACAGGGAGTGCCAATGAACAATAATATTCTCATCAGGACTCCATTTCCTCGTGGTTCCTTGAAAGGCACATCAAATGGACATGTGCTCATGATTCTGGAAAAAGCTTGGGGCCCTTCTAGAAATGTACCTCTAGACTGCAACAGTGCTCAGGAGGAGGACACTTTTCTTTTGTGTAACCTTGAAATGAGTAGGTCTTTATCAATCTACCCTGTTACATTGAGCAAAACCTTTTGGATTTTTCCATTACTGCTTTTAACATAGATATTGTGCCAACTTAAAAGCAAACTTAAAGGATGACTATGTTTACTCTTTTGAGATATCTTTTTCCCTTTAGCTTCACTTGACAAAACCAGAAGAACATATGTATTTTTTAAAGATAGGAAAACTTTATGGTAACAATTTCTTTGAAAATGATTGAGATCTAATACACGAGTTCTGAAGTGTTCAGAAAATGCAGTGAAGTTTCTCTTTTTAACCATTCAAATGTAAAAAACCACCATGATTTTCTCATACATCCACAAGGTTGTCACTGGGCTGTAAAACAAGCGCTTTGTCAAGTCTTGGCTACACACAGAAAGTGTCCCTAAGAGTCTTAAAAACTCATACTAGACAACAGACAAACTGTAAATAGCTTGCTGCCTCTGTTTCTCAGTGTAGCTGAACTGTAGCTCAAAAGAATTATGAAAATATTTTTAAATAAGTAGAAAATACATGCTACTATTCTTCTTCTGTTTCTCCTGTCTCAAAAAATATAAAAAAATACATTAGTGCATTATGATCTAGTCTTGGTGATAGACCATCTTCAAGCAGCAAGCTGCTCTATGCGGCCTTCAGATAGCCCTCCTAACCAAAACTTTTATTATTATCTGTGATTGAGAGAATCTGTGAATGATTCATGAGCAAAGTCAAAGCTCAGGTGTTGGTGACTGCTGATGAACATGCCTTCTACAATGTCCCAGTTATTAGCACTCCTCCAGCTGCCCCTTGGCATTAGCTGGGATCAAGAGATTGGGATACCCAACTTCATCTGGCATAAAGGATCAGTGCATTAATGACAGTCCTCATAACATGGGTATAAAGGAGTGACAAACAGAGCTCAGCTGCAGATAAATAAACAATTCCCCTCCCTGTGTCTGAGATTTAATAGTTCTGAGCTATTAAATATAGGAATATATAAAGACTTTGTCCTATCTTATTTACACAGTAGTTATTAAACAACTACATATTCTGCCCCCTGTGTGAAATTCATTTCTATGCTGAAGTCCAGGGCAGGTCCAAGATTCCATCAAGCATTCTTTTACAAGATTTCAACAGTTCTGAATGTACAGTAGCATCTACATAACAGGAAATTTCAAAATATGCAACAGGCATTCTGGAAAAGACACTGATCATAAAAGAGTTATAAAATTATGCAGCATGTTCATGTTGTTAATGCACTTTCTGGAAATGAGGAAATGCAAGTTTGCACTAAGGAAAGAATTTGAAGTAAAACGTATGAAAGAACTGCAAATTGTATGATAGACTGTAAATAATTGTAGAATAAAATTATAATAGATGGACAATTAAATAGAATGTAATAGCTCAAAGCTAGCACTGTGACAAAGTAAAGCAGCTAAATTAGCGTATGCTGTCTTCAAAAGAGAAATTACTGCATTTAACCAACAATGATTTCACCTCCTAGATGCTTTGATTTTATTTCCTTTGTTACGCAGTGTGTTGTTTTTAGTGGGCTCCATTATCTGGGAGTATGAGGTAAGGCAGAAGCTTTTCACACTGGCAAGCTCTTCTCCACAGAGATACTAATGTTTACTAAGTATCAGTGTATTTGATACCAGTGTGTGCCAGATGTTTGGCTTAAGGGAGCATGTAGCCATATCACAGTAGGCCGTGTCTGCAATAATGATCAGTTACTGGCAGATCTTCTCTTGTTATTTCTTGTGAAAGACAGTCCTAAAAATTATACAGATATGCCCTTTATTTCTTACATTCTCTCTGTAAAACCCTCCTGTCCATCAGTCTGCTTTTTAATTTAAATTTCACTTGTATTTTGCGTAAAATAAGTGTCTCTTGCTGCCTTTGCTCCTAATCACATAGAGCAATCTGTCTTTTGGTGTACAAATTGCTCATCATTATTGCCTACTTGAAGCTCGGCTCTGCCATCGTCCTGACTACAGCACGAGGGCTACAGAAGATTCCCAGTAGACAGAGTTTATATAGCTGGGTTACTTCTGCTCTGCATCATAGCACAATTTGGAGTGTACTTTTCCCAGTCCGTTAGCTAACAGTCCACGGCCTATTCCCACCTGTCTCAAGATATTTCATATGCCAGATCAGAAAAAGCATGAACTATTGTATAGACACTGCTAGATAGCCCCTTGCTTGTCGAAGTATTTTTAGGTGACCTGTAGTAAGAAAAGCTTCTTTAGTTCCATTTAGCCTGTGACATTTTTACTCCAGCACATCTGCTTATGTGTTTCATTCCTGTCTCAAGATTTGGCTTCGATGAGCTGGAGGTAAATATACACAAAGCTAGTATTTTAGGAGCCTCACATGCTGGCCTGCTTGCCTGAGAATATGCACAGAGTGCTATTCTCTAATTTTAGTTTAACTTCATAATTTCTTGATGTTCAAGGATTGTCAGGAACTGAATTGCATAATTATTTCAAAGACAAACTGTGTGATTTCCACTTCAGACATTAGATTCAAGAACAATCTTTGTAGTTAAAACAAAGTCTGCTGTATCAGAGATGTGATGTGCATTTGCTGAGATAGTCACCTGTTCCATAAATTTGCTTTGGCAGTTATTTTGGAAAAAAAAGTATTAAATAGATTATGGAAAGAGTGCATGATTCTAACACCTTATTTGTGATTTTTCTCTTTGCCATGGTGGAAAATACCTGTAAACTTTTCTGGCATGTGACTGCAGCATTTTGACTCCTGCACTCTTGATTATTTCATTAGATAAGTGAAATGTTTTTACTGCCTGGCTCTTCATGTCACAGCAGGGCTCTATTTATTTTTTCCCCTAAAACTTTTACATTTTTTCAGAAATGGAAGAAATTTGGGTCTTTTTCACAGAATTCTGTGGTTTTCATTCTTGCTCAAGAAGTCCTGCAACTTTTGTCTTTGGTAAAATGAGTGGTTTGGCTGTGCTCCCAGCATCCATACCACATCCTATTCCGTTAATCTCATTTCTAAACTTGGGAAATTTTCATCAGTTTTATAACCTTATGGAACTTTCTAAAATCCTTCTATCAGCGATGTTTGCATTTTTTTTCCTAGATGCTTTTTGCTATGTAGTTTGCTTAGTGGATAGATTTAAAATTCATACAGCATAGTGCTGTAGATAGTAGCTGCTAACCAGAAGAAGAGGAACTGGAAAGTTATCTCCAGCACTAGCTCCAAGCTCGCTTCCTCTGACGGATCCTGAGAGAATTAAAGTAATGCCTCTCCTCAAACCCTGTACCTATGTCTAGAGCCTGCTGTCTATAAAGGGATGACTGTGCAGGATGAATTCTGTGTTAATGTTTTTAGAAGGAGACCTATGAATCAGAATATTTGATATTTTGTATTTGTGCCACTATAAAACAATACAAATCTGGAGAAGGAAGAAGTTTAGTTTTCTTTGAAATATGTAAGCCCTACTCCTACTTTGTCAGCACAGCCACTCAGCATCTCCAGGATAAAGGTATTTATCTATTTAGGCAAAAAATAAATATGTTTTATTTATATTTTAATATCCAGATATTTACAAAAGAATACCATGAACAAATAAGCACTAAAGTGTGATTCCCTCATTAGCATATGTAGGAAGAGTACAACTTAAATTCTGTTTTAAAGCAGAGATACCTTGTAATGTACCACATACAGACTAAACCCACTTAGGCAATTTCAAAATAAAGATAAAATTGTGTTGATTGGTACGTAGTACATTCATCATTCTCATTCAGTCAACCAATAGTAACTACATTTCCTCATTAATGACAAATGTCTGTTCTTTATCCCTACTTGTATGTCTGAGTTACTTACAAGAATAGATATATTTCCTGTTGTCCCTTCCTGTAAAATAGCAAGATAAATCTAGACTGAGTTCAGTGTAAAATGCATAAAAAATACTTTCAGTATACAAAAGTCAGAACTAAGACCCTTTTTTTTCCTAAATACAGATTAATTGACTGAATAAATGTAAAATACAGCTGACATAGCTAATTAGATGATGGAACCCATAACCCATTGGCTATTGTGAATCCATTTTTTTTAACAGCCTCATCAAAGAGAGATATACAATTCTTTCTACATTTCATTCCAGACATAGAAGCTGTCCATTTTTTAAAGCTTTTCATTAATTTATGTAACCAAACATCTGATCAGCTGCTGGATCAACACCATTAATTCTAGTCTATTCAAAAGTGTCTCCAGGGAAGAGAGTTCAGGGTTATTTTTTTCCTAAGCAGTGGTTTTTGCTTTCAGTTACTTCACTAATTTCTGTTTGCAGTTGTTTTGATCTTTCAGATCAGTACCTGCATCTCATATAACACTCATGCTGATTCTGGCATGGCAATGCTTTCTCTGATTGTGACACTTCACAGTGTTCTTTCTATTTTTGTTGGCTAGTCATGGCCGTTTCTTATTGCAAGGTCTGGAATTAAGCCCCCGAATTCGACAAGGCGCTCAAGGTTCGGTCCCAGTCCTGTGTCATGGCAAACTTACTTTAGGCTGATCGTCCATCACTTTAAAGATCCCAGTATTTTATTATTTTCAATCAAATCTCAGTTTCTTGCAAAAATAATTCTGAAGTCTTGCTGAAAAATGCTCTTCATAGGTAATATGTAATGCATGAATTATATATATTATGATGCACTGCTCAGATCAAATACAGAATTTAAAATAAGTAACCATTCCTCTATACTTAAATCAGCAAAAAGAGTAAAAGTATTAACAAACTTAGTGTATTGATTAAAGTTATATTATTTTAGGGAATTGCGAAGATAGGACAACTATCAAGTGTCTCTAAGCTTAATGTACTACATTTTTAAAATTATATGCTTACATAATTACATAGCCACATTTGACTGCCCTGTAAACAAGATCAGAAATACTTTCTTTCTTTGGTTAGTTATTTTCCAGCATTAAAATCATGACTACTCTGTCTTTCTCACTTGTTTTCATTTAGAAGAAGAAGAAGAAGTTTATTTTTCTTTACTCAGGAAAGTCTGAAAATTAAAGGACATATCTTTCTTAAGGTTTTGGGCATAATGAGTTGGGAAGAGAAGGTCCTAAACTGAGGCTCAGTAAGAGCCAAATTTTGTGCACACTAAGCAGTACTTTTTCACCTATATTAACCTAGTATTTTTCAGAGCTGTTGAGACTTCCTATTAACAAGAAATCAAATAGCAAGTTTTAAAGAGGTGACACTGAGAGCTGCCATTCATACCTTCAAAAGGAAAAATATTTTGCTACTTGGTTTTGTTTTGGTAGCTTTTAAATAGATCCACTAGGTGGTGCTTGAAATACCGGGGCAACTGGAAATCATTGTGAGTGAAAAATATTAAATTATATTTCCTTAGTCAACACTCCAACAGGAATATGCTTGGCAACAGCAATAAGATTGCTATCCAAATGCTTGGGTTCCTCCCTTTCCAGAATTAAGTTTTCTTTTTCAAAAGTGAACCTAGATGTTCACCATTTTGGAGATGTGCTGCTCTCAGTTATAAATTTCAGTGGTTCTTCACCTTTGGTACCCTCAGAATAGATTGTTTTCTATTAGTATTTTTGGCATTTGAATAAAAAGTCAGACTCAAAGTGATTTGGATAAGTAGTTCTTTAAATACATTAAATAAAGACAAATCTTGGCATTGCCTGAGTGCTTTATCACTCCCAAAAGGAGTTTAACTTTCAGTAAGGAATGAAGGAAGACTGTTGTGATGTTACAGCACATGGCCAGGGGAAGGGACAGGAAGGCCCCTACGGCCAGTTATGCAGGTATGAATTATGGACACTATTCCAATTTCCTTGTGGAGACCAAGACTTGTTTTCTCAAGTTATTCTTTAACCATGTTCTGTGCAACCACTCGTCCTAATGTAAACCAGCTTCTTTGGAGCTGTAAAAAAAGCACAGCTGCCTCAGACTTCTTGGTCAGCTAAGCCCCAGTCAGTTGCCCAATAATTCTCCTACCTTTCAATCTGACAATAAAAGCTTCTGGCATAATTATTTGTTCCTAACTGCTTCTCTATTAAAGAGGATGTTAGTCCTGTCAAACTGCTGTCCAGTGCCCCAGTGGGAACTCTGGAGCTCCTCCAGCTTCCAGGGGAAGCTGTGACACCTGTAGCCTTCAGGTCACTCCAGTTTCCTCTCCTTCTGCCTTGAAGGTGAAATTCTGGTGAGACAGGCCTCTCTCGGTATGTCGTTTTGAGGGAAGTGCCTTTCAAAAGGTTCTTTGCAGACTCCAGAAGAAACTCCTTTAACTCACGTGGTGAGGGGAGGATAGATGGAGGAGAGGGAGGAAACACACTGAAGTTGTGCCTATCCTTTTTCCTTGCCTATGCACCTCAGGCAGGTGGCTGAGGACACTCACACCACCTGGTCAAGTGTTGCCCAAGGAGTAGGCTGGCAAGGCTGAGACCATGAGAGGGATCTGATTGCTGGTCGAGGCAGGTCTAGGAGGGCTTCAGGTCTGGAGTGAGGGAGCTGAAGAACTGAAGTGGGGGAGCCCAGAGAGAAAGTCAAGGTAAGACTTTGGTCTGCTGCACTAGGAGTTATTGATGGTTAGGAAAATCAAATTAACCACAGCCAGAATAGTTTAAGAGACACGGCACAAATTCAGAGTTAGCCAAGCTTCTGTTATTCATAGAAAAATTGTTTAAAATTACTGTATGAAGGAAAAGCATGTGTGAGTTGCCAGTGGAACAGATTCTATAGAGGCTCTAAAGGGTGCACATGTGAACCTGGAGAACCAGACCTAATTACTGGTAAGTGCACTGCAGTGAAATTTCATCTGTCATTTAGGTGTAGCAAAAAGTCTGTTTTGCTCATGGCCAAAGTGCAGAGGCCCTTTTCACTACAAGGCTGGGAAGCAGAGTAAGGTGTACAGACTAGGATGATGTACATGGGAAGCTAACCTTTCCACCTCTATATATCTACATCATGTCAAGGATTTTTCATGTTTAAAATGTAGTCTATTGTGGCGGTCATCCAGCCAGTGGCGCAGCCGCCGGCTGGGCCGCCCATGACTATGGAGACTACCTTTCAGCCTGCCCTTCCTTTAGATCAGGCCGACTGGGTAGACGAGACCTCTTGGGACAGTGAGTCCTGAGAGGTAGGCGGGCTGGAGGCGGTTTCTCGTCATGGACGCTGTCCATCAAGGTGCCGTCCCCTCCCTTCTCCCCTCACAGTTGATTTAAATATTCATATGGTTGATTTCATATTCATGTATTGCTAGAAGCTTCAGCTACTCTGTTTTCCCCATTGGTTTGTTCAAATATGTCCCGCCTTTGTAATTCGTTTATTGGTTCCTGTCATCCCCCTTCATGCACCCCATTCGTCCGTTCCCCTTCTCCTCCCCCTTTTCCCCTTCCCTTAAAACCCCCTGTAACGGTCATTTCGGGGCTCGTTCTGTGGCTCCCATCCTCGCAGTAAGTTCTTCTGCCCCCGCCAGGGCAGAGAATAAACCCTTGGATTTAGCCCACAAACGAGTCCTCTCTTCTTCCTTCATCGCCTCCGCGTCGCTCCTGATCCATCGGCTGCTGCCAGCCCCAACCTGGGCTGTGGGACTTGTTACCTGCCTCGAGCTTGCCCTGAGAAGGCTAAGGCGTTGCATCGCCGCCGCGCACCCGCGTGCGGCGTGAGAGCCTGTGTCCGGGCACGCGAGGGTACTGTCGCCCCTCGACCAGCCGGGCGGTCAAGCGGTCAGCGACAGTCTATGAAGAAACAATCTAAGGATATTGATCGTGAAGAAAATTAAGGATTTGGGTCACTGGAAAGCTATAGAGAAGAAATTAATCAGAAACTCAGCATCTTGTGGAAAGATAATTTATAGGACATGAAAAAAACCAGGCTTAATTATCTGCAGTGCATCTTGGAATAATGCTGATATCCATAACCTGAAATATGCAAATTAGAAAATATTAGTGCAGCCCTTAATTAATATGAAGTTGATTGTTCAAAAGCTTCCTCCTTCTCATTTTCTTTGTTATTGTAGATCTGAAATAGATTACAGGTTTTATCAAGACACTATTTTCTTTCTTCAGTTTGCTGTTGCTGCTAAAGTTTAACACCAGTTTTGGTTTTGTACCTGAGTGGCTTCCTTTCTCAATATGCCAAACTGCCAAAAATCAGTGTCTTTCTTTTAAACCAGAATTTGGGTACATCAGGGTAGGAGATTTTATTCTTTATTTAGCTTACTTATTCATTAAGTTTGTGGTGAGTTTTAACAACCTAATTCTTATTTTACCACTTCTGTTTCATTTTCTTGTGAGGAGGCTGATAAAACATTTGTTCATGGCAACATGAGCCTGCTGCATAGTCAGGGTCAGAACTGTAGATTGTCATCTCAGCAGAGAGCCAGGAAAGAAGCCCTTGGTTCTGTGAGTCCTCAAAGTAGGGAGAGAGCTACTCCCTGTGCCAGTCTCAGGATACACCATCCTCACATCCAGATGCAGAAGGAGCATACTGTGATGTGTGTGCTTTAACATTGCACTTACTGTTATGAGCTGTAATGTTAAGGTTCAAGAGCTGAAAATAGATAACTTTGTTAAGACCTCAGCTACGAACAGGAAAGAGGTAATTTCTGTTTCATTGAGATAACATTATCTAAATTTTCACTTTTTCAAACAAGTGATTTAGTCATAATTTCTTGTATAAAGAACTAAAAGTAATTAACTAAGTTTCAGGATCAAAACAAGACTATATGATTTTTTTAGTATTTAATGCTAAGGTAGGACAAATGATGTTTTCTTCAGTTAGTTTGTAAATTTTCCAATGCAATCTAACTGGAAAAGTGTTTAGGTTAAGTAAGAATTTTTTTTCCCATGACGTGTTCCAAAATTGCTATTAGTTTTAAACCAGGTCATGTTCATTTTTGGTGTAAATCCACATAATTGAGTGGTGTCAGAGTTTTAGAAACATTTTCTGGGGTGATCTGTAAGACAGAAAATGGTAAGTTCACAAAGAAGTCAGTCTGAAGACAGAACTGCAGAAATATACCTTGATCGAAAGTCAGGGCACACAGCCTTTGCAAAGGGGGAAAAAAATGTGCTTTGCTTTGCTTTTTAAAACCTAGAGAAATAACAGGTAAAGATGTCCTAAAAGCATAATTTCTGTACTTTTTCACCAGGCTTTCTCACAGTATTACAATGATTAAAGAGGATGAATAATCAAGGTGTTTGCAATGAATTAAACATTAAATATGTAAGGAAAACTAACTAACTAACTAACTAACTAAAGGCTGGAGTGAATGACTGTTTCTCCAGATAGAAGGATGTTAGTAACAGGCCATACCAGGGATATGCATTAAGACCATATTACTTTTGTTTGGAAGCAAAACTTTTTACCCACTAAGTCTAAAAATAGGTTAATATGAGATGGAAATAACTGCTAGAAATCAAAGAGGAGATACCTTACTGCTTTGCTACAGGACAGAGATGACTAATAACAGTTCTGAGTTAGATTACAGCATGTGATCTGTTTTGTGCTTGTATTGCCATCAGATATATATAAAATATCATTTATTTCTATGCAATTGGTCATGCTTTTTTAGAGTTGTCACATCCACTTCTCACTTCCAAAACATTTATCTGGCAGCTAATATACTCATATGGCTTCCAGGCTTCCTTTGATGGATGACTAGCCAACAGTCTCACTCTCAGAGCCTAACCCTTCTCTGCCTCCTCCTTGCTGCTGTGGCAGATGTCATTTCTCTGCCTGTCATTTTGGCTATACCTGAACATCAGGTTCCTCCATGTCTTCATCCCTATATATATATAATTTTTTTTTCCAATAATTCACTCTGTATAATGTGTCCAGAATAGAATTCTCTTTGTCTACTCATAAATTGAATTTCTCATTCATGTTATGGTTTTCTCATTTATTGAGACCTTGTTTTGGTTTCGTCAAATTCAGTCTTGCCCTGCTCACACCTACCCACGTGACTGGTGTAAAGATTGCTTTTTGTGCACATCTGAAAGTGTTAGCTCTCTATGTGTCTCTGTATATTCCAATTTCTCTGTCACATCAAATCTGAGATGTTTATCCTCAAACCAAAGTGCTTTTTACTGTTGCCATTTAACCTATAGCATCTATAGAAACAGGTGCAGGCTACCTTCTGCCTCACTGTTGGGAAAAGCTCTTCAAAAGTAATCTCCTCCTTTCAGCCCCTCCTTGCAGCTCTTGTCTAGGCCATTTCTAGGCTTCTCTAGAACTAGGTTGCAGACATGCAATAATTTAGGCTTCTCGTTTTGACCAGTATGGTTCCACTGTTTTCTTGTCCTCTGTCTAATTCCGTATTTTTGTGTCTTTCTTATATGTAGATATAAGGTGCCCGAAGCCAGTGACCAGCTCATTCCGCATCTGCACAGAACCTAAGAGAAAAGAGCAACATCAACCATAGTAGTAGCACCATGAATTCATATTATTCATCTTGCATGGGTTTTTTGGAATCACAGATATCTTTTGGGGTTAACCGCATCATGGAACTACCTTTTAAGTCCTTCTGTGCTTGTGCCTTTTATTGAATTTCACTGATACGATACCAGATTCCTCTGCCTGGACAGCTGAAAGGACATCACAGGGAAGACTTATTTCATTGCCTAGGGGTAGGTGTGTCCTCTGGCTGCCTTCATGCACTGAAAGAAAGTAGAACATTGACAGAAAATACAAATGGCTCACATTGACAGAAGATAAAAATGGCTCACATTGACAGAAGATAAAAATGGCTCATGTATGCTTCCTTCAGTGGTGCTGCTACAGAGATTATGAATATGATTATTATCAGCAATATAGAAAGCATTCTTTTCTAGTTAAATTTACTGAAGAAACAGTAAAGAAAATCAAGAATAAAAGTACCTAATTCATTTATTAACTTATCTGAGTCAGTTAATACCCAGTGATTCCCACTTGGATTAAAGTTTATATCTCACTGAAGGACTCAAATATTGTTTCACTTGGCAGGCAAGGGTCTAAGTAAACAGGATTTCCCTGAAGGTAGCAAGAAATAATGATGCAATGTGGTTATTTATTAGCTTTGGTTTTACTGTCAGGGAGATGGGCAAATAATACCCTAATGCTTAGAATTTAAATGGGTCAAACTATTTGCACTGCTTAGACTCTGCCCAGCTTCTTTATAAGTTCCTAGAGATAAGCTTCTCAATAGACATGATTTTGAGAAGTCCTTTATCCTCCTTTGATACTTTGTGCAAGTTTAAGCACTTTTGAAAATCAAGCCATTCATCTAGGTTTTGCAATAAAACTACTCAGAATCATTTCTTTGCAGAAGATATTCCTCATTTAAACTCAAAGCTTTCACAGAGAATTACCAATCTGCTTGCACCAAGATCTGCCAGTTTGGATTGAATTTTTTTCCTGAAACATCCAACGTTGATGGTCTAGTGACTGCAAGTACAGTATCTAAATATCCATCTGACATTTTAAATTCAAATCCAAATATTTTGACACAGAATGCTCTCGTAGGTTTTGGGGTTTACAGTATAAAATGAAAGCAAATTTTGTAATCTTGGAATGCAGTAAATGGATGGTTGTCCTCTGGACAGATTTATTTACATTCATTATAAATAACTTGTTATTTGAAAAACATACAGAAAAGTCCTTGTTCTCAGTTTAAAGAAATAGCATTTTAAAGCTAATTAGTCTTTCTCTTAAAAAGCAACTTTCCTGTGGGAAAAAAAATACTGAGAGTGAAATGTTAGTCCCACTCATGAAATCTGCTTTCCATTTGACTAGGAGAAATTAATTTTGATAGTGAGGCACACCTGTCTTAGTTTTACAAAGCCCAGCAGACAAAGGTATCACATCTCTACTTCTAGTCACTCTGCTTACTTCCATCTCCAATCCTTCCTGCAAATAGTTATCAGCCAGAATTTGCTCACAGGTCCTGACAGTGTCCGTGCACCTTATCTACCACGACATATGGCTCTTTGTTGCACACCGTGCCTGTTGAAGTAATGCAAATCAAATGAAGGCCTGTCTTGATTATGCCTTTGCAACATTTCACTGGTGGCCTTCTCTGACACACTGTATGTTTTAACTGGCTATAGAAAATGGGAGATCTCTTATCCAATTCTTAATTTATTTATTTTTATTTATCACCGTAAAAACTTGTACCAACATTGTTTTAATGTTGACTGTTTGTCAGCAATCTAAAGCTTTGTTTTCCCAGTGACATTTTTACTAGGGTGTGAATTAGGACACCTAATGTTGTGACTGTACATTTTTCAATGTTTTCAGGCATCATCATTGCTTTCATGTAAGCTGTATAAAATGACAGACACTTCAAAATCAGTGCCAAAACTCTTATCGTCTACCATTTTAAATACAGCAAGTGGGATTAGGGCTACTCAATTGATACAGCAAATCCTATTAAAGTCATTTGGGTTGGACTTTAAATGTTACTTAGGTTCCTAATTCTCCTTTAATCTGAGTTAAGATGAGGTGCATAAATAAATTTACCACTCTGGGTCTAGGAGGTTTTGAAAATCCCACCCACCAACATACAATCTACAGTTTTGTGTATGATTTAATTTATTCACAAGGAAATAAATGTGATCACATTGTCTGCTCCCCTCTCTGTCCATCAGCCAGTCTCTGACCTGTCTCTCTCTCTCTCACATAACTTTGGAACCCGAGAGCTAATGTTGACTACAGACAGAAATGCGAGGGCCCAAAGGCATTAGGTCCTTACAAAGTACACTGCTTGGAGAAAGGCGATCTGCAGCATGAGTTCCACTGTCCTCACTTCTTTCCTACCCACACAGGCTCACAGGTCAGGCCGTGTGTTGGTCACAGCCAGCAGAGCACCACCGGCCATATCAGGCAGAGGATCTTACCTCAGCTCCAGGAACAACACACAGAGAAGGCAGCAGGCCTCCACTATCTGCTGAAGATGGTTGTTGCAGTGTGCAGACCACCGGGAAGACCTTGGTGGCCTGGCCACTCACAGCTCTGCATTCCACTTGTCCCTCCCCTGTTCACCCAGGGCTGGCCAGATGTCACGGGCCCGTCATCTGCCTATTGGCTTGTCTCTCGCCTTGCCCTCCACCGACAGAGGGCATAAAAGAGCTAGGCGAGAGATGGGCTGGGCCAGTTAGCCACGTTTTCCACGACATGTCTTGTTCTCCCATTGTCCCTCCGTGAGGGAGAATAAAGAAACGCTGATATAAACGCAACTGGTACGTCTGTCTTTACCAGCGAGCAGCTGCCGCCGCCCGGCCCAGGATCAGAGCTCCCGGAGTAAGGAGCTACTGAGGGCCGCATTCGGTGGCACGAAGGAGCCAATAGACCAGCAAAGAAAGATACAGATGGTGAAGGAACTTGAACCATTGGTCCACTGGAAATTAGGCCACATTGATTTCGTCATCTAAAACCCTTCACCTGCTAATTTGCAATAGCCAACAATGAGCAGTCGCTTCTCAACACAGCTTCTGGAAAAGTGCTCTTGAAAACCACACATTTCCTCTGAAGTGACATCAACAGAATTTATTTAAAAGTAGTTGTTCTCTGAACCTCCACAACTCTGCTGTTTGCAAAGGGCAAAAAATTTTGACATGTCCCAGTGACAGCAGCCATACTAAAGAGCTGACATCGGTGCCTACCCTGCAGAAAGTTTTCCAGTCTAGACTGACTCTGACATGCCACTAGCCACAGATGCAGTGTAATCAAGTCTTAGTTCACACTGGATAGTATTTCTAATCCCTCAGGTTTACCTCATTTTGATCCCAGGTGATCAGCAAAGAGGATGGGTACCATGTCAGGACGAATGGAAATCTATCCACAGGCTGTGGCTCTAATTTGACTTCTCACACCTGGGCTATTTTGTAAATAAAATATTGATGTCCAAGCCTGTGAAGCTTTATGCCATCAAGGCAGTGGACAATGCTTTTACATGCTAATACAAGTACATTAGGAAATTCAGTAGAGAGGATTGGCCTTCAGCTGGAAACAGAGAAGCTGGTGTTAAATGAAATTAAGTTGTCAATGATTCATCTTAAAGTTTGCTATGTATTAAGACAATACAAATTGGAGGCAGCATAGACCAGTTTTTAATCCATTATGTGAAAGAAAAATTATAAAAGAAGAGTAGGAGGAAGAGATAAGAGTTAAGGAACCTACACAAATCTTTGCTCCCCTTACATATAGTGTGATGCATGTTGTCACAGCCATGTGACAGGGCTGGGTCTACTGAGTCCTCATTGCTTTCATAACATGCTCAGACTTCGAGGAGATGTCCATAAACCTGGCAGTGAATAAGCATGATGGTGCAGATGCTTCATACTCTTGCTACAGCAAGACAGCAGGATCAAAGTCTTCACTGTTCAGTCAGTCCTTGAGTGACCCTGCCAGTTCCTGGCCTTGAATGTTTATCTCATCACACACCAAGGACTGCAGTGTCTTACAGAGCAGAGTAAACTAGGTTTAAGTACAAGCTTGGGCTGTGCTTGTATTACACTTTTTTTAAAAATTATTTTTACACCAAGATGGTTTTGCAAATAGTCTATCATGGTGTAAAATGAAAGACAAGTTCTCTGCCATATACCTACCATCAACCCTGCTGAGTTTGCTGAATTATATTACAGAGTAAGACTTTCAAATGCTGTTACTAAGTCGCTGAGTCACCAACCACCCTTGCCACACAGTATGTTATAAGCTTTTGGTCCAGTACAATAGAAAAAGGTTTGACATAGTTTCAAATGATGCTATCAGCACCAGTGAGTAGACAGACAACAGGAAGGATCATAGAGAAATTCTGACAAAAATCAGAAAATATTCACTGCAACCAGCCCTGCTACACTTTAGGGTTTTAGTGAAAGGCTGACATCTTCAACACTACTATGCTGAGGCATTCCTGCAGAATGGATTCAGAGAAGGGTGACAACCATTTGCACTCCTTTTTGCTGTACCCTGGTCAACCCTCAGATACAGTCATGATGTCTCAATTAAATTTTGCTTAGCTTGAAAGATTTCTTTCTTTAACAAGAATATTCCAATTCCAAAGTACTTTAGATGAACAGATTCCTATGACTATGGAGTCCTGCTGATATGACTGTCTGCCCTGGATTTCACCTGAAGCTGGCATTTGTACAGAAGTTTGCTT
Source organism: Orthonyx spaldingii (assembly GCA_013397795.1). Lineage (NCBI taxonomy): Eukaryota > Metazoa > Chordata > Aves > Passeriformes > Orthonychidae > Orthonyx > Orthonyx spaldingii. Next base: position 352,961 of record VZTJ01003052.1, read on the forward strand.
GTACAAGACTGTTGATTTTGGAGGAGTTGTGGGGGTGGGGTGGATTTTTTTACCTGTACATAATAAATACCAGAGTGATATATAATTTTTTTTCATGTGCATGCAATGTCATGTCTCTCTAGTTAATAAGTGTTATTGTAATTCTTGCCAAATACCTGTTCACCCTGGAATATGTGATAATCTTGAAGAATAAATACTTATAGTCTATTGGAAAAGTAAGGTTATTTTGTTTTAGCTGGTATGCACTGCTTTGACTAGATAGGCAAGAGGAAAGAGCAAGCTGTTTGGCACCATAAATCAACCCTCTCAATAACTGTATTGATTTCCTGAGTCACAAGTCTGCATTTACACGTTTTAAATATGTGAATTCTTAGTAAAAAAAAAAATGTAAGACCTGAAAACGAAACATTCCATGATGACTTTCTCTGGGCAAGTTTACTAGAGCTTAATTTATAGAGATGCTGACTTCTTGCAATCATCAATGACTGGAATGTCCAGCATTTATGCAAATTAAAATCTTAATCTTGATCCTAATGAAACTTGTGTACTAATGCTAAATTAAGTTCATGTGCATGGAAGACAAGGTCTTTCTATTTATCCACATCATTCACAGAAAAAACATACAACTACTACTGTAGGGTTGAAACTCAAAAACCTTTTACAGTTTTTATAGTGTCTTGCAAAAGAAAGAAGCACAAGTGCATATGTATGTTAGTCAATTGAAGATAGTTGCCTCCACACTTCTTAAGTCTCACAGACCTGTTAAAGTATTATGTGGGTTTTACACAGATGTAAATATTCTCCTGAAGAACTGCAAATTCCAGCTATCTGTTAGAAGTGTGTTTGTCACAGGAATATGCCAAAAGGAAACATCAAAGAGCTGTTACCACAATTTCAAGTCTTTTTTATAAGAGTAAGCATCCTGGTCCAAGGACACAAACAAGGCAAAGTTTACAAACAGGCATAATTTATTTAGACAGAGCTTTCAGACACTTGAGCTCTTTTCCAGATGTAATTAAACAAAACAAAAACTTTACTTACAAGCTTCATCTTGCAAAAGATCTTAATTGCTCTGGTGAAGGGTCATGTTGGCTCTTCTGAAGGAAGCCTTGATGATATCACATCTTCATTGTCAGAGAGAGGAGCTCTCATTAGTCTTACAAATACAGTCTCACTTGCAGAATTTTTAACAAAAACCTCAAATTTACAGGTATTTTTGTAACTCACTCCTGAGGGAAATCACTGAAACTTCTAGTATAACTAACTTTGTTCAAACATGAAGCCAAAATACAAATTTTGTAGAAAAGCTAGTTAGAAGCTATGAGTTGCTCAGCTGAGCAGTCTAATGAAAAGTATCTGTATTTTCTTGCCCTTTTTGTTTTCACAGATGAAGCACTAAGTTGGAAGAATTCTGAGGTGGCGAAAGCAAGTGCTCAAAACTTATGAAGTGGTGTTTAAAATCACTATACGACCTTTCTGTGAAAACCCTTTGTTTGTCCTACCACCCATGGCTGGATTACACATTTGCATGCAAATCTTCCCCATGAAAGCTCTGTCCAGAAACAAAAGGTGTGGTTTTGTAAACCTGTTTTTAGTGTCCCCTCCACATTCTGTTCTCTCTGTTTCTTTCTGTATTTCCAGCTTGCTTTTTCTTCTTGATCTAGGGTAAGTCTACACTTCCTCACATGTCCTTGCCTACATATCCACATCTATGTAGTCTTGACTGCACACCTGTTTCCCAGTTTTTATCTTTTCTTCCACACTTTCTCCCTGCAAGCTTGTATTCCCTATTCAGTCCCTCGAGTTTCTGCCTTTTTTTTGTTGCTTTTTTTTTTTTTTTTTTTTTAAACGACAAACCCTCCTCCCACTCTTTACCTTTCTGCATTTAGCTAGGCAGATTTTTTTTACATTTGTAAAGCTGAGGGGGATACCTGTAGACATTTCAGTAGTGTAAAAGAGTCCAAGACATGGTTAGATATGACCAAAATGCTGATCTATAGAAAGCCAGAAAAGGGGAAAGTAATCTGGAACAAAGTTTTGCAAACCTTTTTACTAGGTATAAGTATGCCTTATTAATTGTATATTAAATGAAATAAGGCTTTTAGCCTAAGTAGGCCAGAGAGATCTCAAAGGAAACCTAATACAAGGAAAAGGTTATACTAAAAATACTAATAACAGCAATGAACTCTTTACCTTTCATAATCGAACTCACTGCTGGGCAGCAAAGTTGGACTAAGGTTGAATTGAATTTCACCACCCTTTCTCCTGGCAGACTTAATATATTTTCGTTACTGCATATCCACGTTAAGGATGAGGTGCTCCAAGGCAGTTTTGCACCAGCAGTGATCCCCATTGTGATTTAGTATCTAAAACTAAGGATTATTTTCGCTACAAGGGTAGGCCACCAGCCTGGTGGGGTCCCAGGGGTCTGGGATGACCCTCCCGCGGTGGGTACCAGCGCCGGGTGTCTCCCTGCCCGCTGGGGCCCCCCTCGCCCTCCAAACGGAGCAGGTGCAGCTCACTTTTGGGGCCGGAAGCGAAAAACAGGAGATGGGCTTAAAGCGTAAAATTCTAAAACCCGCTCAAGTTCACAAGAGTGAAAAAGCAGCCCCAGAAGAGGCGCGGCACAGCCGTCTCCTCCCTCGCCCCGGGCCCGGGAGGGCGCGGAGGGGTTAAGCCCCGGCGGGGGCGGGTCAGCCCGGCCGGGCCCGCCGCGCCGCGGCTCTCAATGGGAGCGGGCCGGCGGCGGGCTGAGCTCGGCCGTGCCGCGGGGATGTCGCAGGCTCCGCCGGGCGGGGGGCAGCTCAATGACCTGCCCGACCACTCTCCGCTGGTGCGCAGCGCCGTGTCCGAGCTGCGGCGGCGGGCGGAGGCAGAGCCCGGCCAGGGCTGGCCGCAGCCCCTCTCCGATGCCTTCCTGGTGCGGTTCCTGCGCGCCCGAGACTTCCACCTGGACCTGGCCTGGAGGGTGAGGAGCGGGGGCGGCGGTGGCAGGTGCCGGTGCCGGTGCCCGAGGAGCCCCCGCGGCGTCCGTGAGGCAGCCCCGGCCCGGCCCGACCCGACCCGGCCCGGGGAGCACCGGGCTGTGGGGTGGGTCCGTGCCCTGCGCCGCCGAGGCCGAGCGGGGAGTGTCAGGGTGTAACTAATTGCTTGTCAGCTTGTCTTCTGCGTGGTAGCGAATCAGTGTGCGGTGTCCTGGCTGGCTCAGTGCGGTATCGATGTGGTAACATGAAGGCTGTGCTAAGTGTGGTACAGTCACCCATCTGTACAGTAAGTGTCGTAAGATGACAGGTCCGGTTAGGAAACAGTATCCTTTATCCATAAATCATGACGCCCTAGTCATGATTGTCAGACTCAGGTTACTAGTAGCAATACTAATTTCACTACAGACTTACAATTACTCTAAAACTGTAACTAAAAACTTCTTTTTGCTTGAAGTTTAGTTTTTTTCAGCACTCCTTGCAGGTTTTGATAGGTCGTGGTACTTTCCTGGCTCTTTGTATGCCTTTTTGCCACAGAGCATGCATATTTTTAATATCCAAAGGCACTGATTGTTATCAGTTTGGTTTTGTTGTTTTGTTTGGTTTTTTTTTAAAGAAAGACTGATAACCATTAAACCTTTGGAACAGAAAGTGTTTCCAAATCGTTCCAGGGCAAAAGCATTGATTCACATGTGCCAACTGAAAGCTGTGTTTCCATGGAATTTTATGTTGATTGCACAGCATTGCCCAACAGACCTCACCTATTAGTTTCTGACTTCTCTGGACTACAGATTTTTGAAGTTTAGTCATCATAAGAGAGGATTGTTTGCATACATATGTATTGCAGGATCAAGACAGCTAAAAAAATAATTTGAGAAATTGAATTAGGCCCTTAATCATAAATAGCTTTAAAAATTGTATTTTTGTTCTTTTCATTTGACTCATGAGATTTGCATCATACCTTTAAACCTTTCCTCCTCAGCAGAAGAACCAAGGAGTCAAGTCAGATTCCTTAGGTTTCACAGATCTTGCTTTTACTTAAAGTTCATGAGATTGTTTATATCAAAGCTGTGCACTAACAATTGTAGGATCATGCCTTTTTTTTCTTTCCCAACAAAAGCCATTTTATTTTCCTGTGTTCCTTGATTCCAAAATGCAGGGCTTAATGAGGACAATATGGACTCCTGAATATCCATTCCTAATTGCATTGCAATTGGTTGTTACTGGTAATCCTGTAGACAGGACAGTGGCTCTTCCAAATTTGGCCCATGTGTTTCAGCACTTTGATGTGATTAATTGTGAGGTGTGCTGTAGGTAGGACTAATCTTTGGGTGTGGAATCTAGACTAGGTTTACAGATGAGAGTCTGTGAAGTAGCAGATTTCCTAAGCTCCTCTTGACTATCAGCCCTCTAGACTGGGGACCTGTTTTGAAAAAGTTAAATCTTTCTAAAACCTCTTTAGGTTTTCTGGGTCTCTGCAGGCTGCTAAGTTTCTGGATTTCAAACCATCCTTTGAATTAAGAGATTCTGATGTTCAAAACCAACCTGTGTTTAATGTTTCTGTCTAGAATTTCAGTTCTCCAAGTGCTGTAGCCACTTGTACTTAACCTTCTACATACCAGCTGGCACCGTTTTCTAGAATACTTCTCTTACAGTATGGGAAGAATAACAGGAGCACTTCTTGTTTTTTTCTTCTTTTCTTTTTTTTTCCCCAAAGATTGTGTTTATTTATTGCAATTGGTATATCAAGGCCAAAGGGAATTGTTGTGCAAAAATCTGTCCTGGTTGTAAGTTGTATAGTCTTCTAACCCAAGTGTGACTTCATGCAGAAGTTATGTTAGTACTTCATCCTAGACAGAGCCCTCCTGCCACCAGTCCAGATAGTGGCTCTTCCCTTCTGACCTGGTTTGGTGTTGCCTCTTGGTTTGGAGTTCAGGCCAATACAGACTCTCTTTGCCCACTGGGCTCCTGTGTACGACTGCATAGTATTTGTATAGCAGCTAAGGGGTAATCAAAATTCATGGCCCAGTCAATGCCTATAAGCAACAGTTGTCCAGCATCTTAGTATGGGCTTATACTTAACCTTTAACATGAATCAAGAGCCTGGCAACTGACCAGACATTTTTATTGATGCATTTCTGGTTAATAATTGACACAGATTTATCTGATGTCAGTTGTCAACATTTGGAAATGCTTCAGAAAAGAATAATCAGGTAGACTGTGTCAAGACATTCCATTTCTAAATCTTTTATGGTGACTCATAACAGCAATCTTTTATATTTTTCCAAGTGCAATTCCAGACTTGCTTTTAACTACTGATACATTGATAACTCTCATGCTAGAAGAAAATCCAGCACTGAAACAGGCAGCTGGAATTAAGGGACTCGGAGATAAAATTGTCTTAATTTCTTAAAGACAATATTATTCAATTAAGCTCAGTAACAGACTATTCTCACAGAAACACAGAATATACTGGGTTGGAAGGGACGCACAAGGATCATCGAGTCCAACTCCTGGCCCTGCACAGACACCCCAAGAGTCACAACATGTGCCTAAAAGTGTTGTTCAAATGCCTCTTGAACTCATGTCAGGCTTGGTGCTGTGATCTCTTCCCTGGGGAGCCCATTCCAGTGCCCAACCACCCTCTGGGTGAAGAACCTTTTTATAATATCCACCCTAAACCTCCCCTGACAGAATTACAGCCTTTCCCTCGGGTCCTGTCACTGGTCACCACAGAGAAGGGACCAGTGTCTGCCACTTTTTGAATGTACCAGCTATGTGTGTATGTTTGGCTTCATTGTTATCATCAAAACCACTGTCACTTGGATTCACCAGTGATATGTGAAATGTGGAGAACTAGCATCTCCTTTCCAACACAAATGGTTTTTTTCTAATGCCTTTCACTATGCATTGCACCCCATAACTCTTGTATAGGACTGACTGTCAGTGACTTTGGAATACTGGCTTTTTGTACCTGAAAGAGATTATACTCTGGGGAACAAAATGAAAATGTGTAACACTGAAACTCTATGCAAAGAGCTTTCATAACGTACTATTGTAAGCATCACTTTTGTGGCACTGAAAACTCTAAGTATCTAGGATCCTTTAAGGTTGATACCAAGGTATATAGCCAGATGTAGGTTTTGCTCTGCTTTCGACTTACGGAGGAATGAGGATTTCCTACTGTGTTGTACTGCAAGTCACTTAGGATGACTACGTTGTACAAGAAGGGTTGTTTTCTGTAGTGCCAAACACACTGCTGAGTCTCAGATATTCTTTTTGAGGATCTTCACATCATTCAAACTTAAATGCTAAGTTAACATCAGTTACTTGGCTGCTTTTCTTCCATCAATACCAAGGAATTTCTTGAAAAGGATGGAAGAGCCCTTATTAGCTCTCTGAGCTGACTCTTGGGAAAACCACAAATCAGTCAGCCAGGCTTCCCTTTGTGCTAAGCCAGCATGTGCCAGTCTTTTTCCAGTGACAGAGAGGTAATGCATGTGGAATTGGGAAAGTTCTGTGTCTCTATAAAATATTTCAAATTCTTTGTCTGTGTATACTGTATGTTTAAATTCTGGGTACATCTGTATACATGTATATAAAAAGAAGTATAAAATACATATGCTCAAAGGTTTATATTCTGAAGTTTGAGCTGTGGTTTCCCCTACAAAGATTGCCTGTAGAAAGCTTTTTTTTTCCAAGCATTGTGTGCATTGGTACAACTGCTGACACAATAGAGACCTGATTCTGCCCATCATCCATGTTAATATAAATAGTTATTAATCAAGAAAAATATAATTCATTTACATATACAGACGCATGAGTTCCTCTAACAAGCAAGATGTTTTCTACTTCTTTTGCTTCGAAGTAAGCTACTAAGTTCACTTTGGTTTGTAGGACATGAATCTTGGTTTAATTGGTAACTTTGTAATCTCTAATGTTCAGAAATCTGGAACTATCCCCAGCAGACATCAAGAAAAAACCTTCTTAATTAATGCTTAACTCCAGACACTGGAGTTTTTCATCCAGCTTTTTCCCTCCTTTATCAAGTTATCTTGCATCTATTTTCAGATGCTGAGCAGATGCTAAGTAGGTTATTCAGTTTGTAAACACAGATAATTATACATTGAGATGTTTTTCTTGTGTTGTAAGTATGTGAGCCATTTTTTATAGTAGGTAATGAATATGTCTGTTTTTCCTGATATTAGGTTGTTTCATCTATGTCCACAATGATTGCTATATATGACATTTATGTTTCTCCTTGCTGAAAAAAAATCATACTTTAAAAAAAAAATTCACATGAATTTCTATGCTTAAACAGTGTGAAACTAGAAAACCTGTAAGTACCCATTGCTAGTATTTGAATTCCTTTACATGTTTAAGGATTACTCTTTTAAGTGGCTGTGTGAGACTTGACTGTGTCCAGCTGTAAGAAAGGAATTGCTTACATAAATAAAAATTTGCAGAATATCTGCCAAAACTAGCTGTAGATGCTGTGTAAGATTATCTAATACTAACGTTTTCTTCAGATCTAAATAATTTCAGGTAATTAGATTAGGTTTTCAAAATCTGAGAACTCTTCAGTACTTCATGATTTTCTTACCAAGGGAAGTATGTCTTAGGCTTAACCATGCTATGTGTCTGAAAGATGCACCACTTGCTCATGTCATGGAAGATTTCAGAAGTATTCCAACCATGTATTTACTCCTTGATGGGTGTGCTAGTAAGTAAACTATGCCTTCTGTAAGTGTATTACTAGTGGCAGGCACCACTCTCTTTCTTCCAAGGTCCAAGAACTTAAATCTTTATTGTTTCCAACTTGGAAAATGTAAATATCATGAAAATGAGAAAATAACTGTACTGACTAGACAAGATTATTTAGGGTATTGAATTCATGTGTCATTTTTATTCTCATTTTAGTTTTGGCAGGGAGTTCTTCAAAGAGGTGTTTAAAATATATATGTTCTTTAAGTTGTGGTACAACAGATTTTAGAAGAAAAGTGAGAAATGACAAAGCTACAGATGTTTGCATAGTTGTTTTCAGGGGTGGTTCTGTATTTTGCTGTTGTTTCAGAGTCTGTTTTGGAAAGACCAAGGAAAAAACATGTTGGCATTGCTGTCTGGCACAAAGCAGTTGGGATTGCTCAAACAGTGCCTTTGTAGACAGTCAAGTACTGACAGTGAGATAATCAGAGTACCTCAACAGGCCCATCTTTGTAATTACAGTGAACTTCTGTTCTACAAATTAACTTACTTTCCTTACTTCCTTCCTCTTTCCCTCACCTTGTTTATTTGTTTATTAGTTTTAAAATTAACCTAGGCTAAAACTGATTTAATGCAGTCAAGAGACTTCTAATAAAATTCTCCTAATGGTTAAATGTTTCTTTCTATGGTGATGGTTTAGGATGAGGCTTTTTATCAATTTTTTTCACTGCTATATCAAGTGGGATTCTAGCATGGTATATGAACTTTTTTTTTTTGGATCTAAATACATATTTATAGGTTCTATTTCTATAAAATTATAGTTAATTTCTGATCAGTATACCACGTATTTTTATGTAAACATAATTATTCTGCTGATAAACAATAATGATTTATAAATAGTTTCCTCATGACAATTCATTTAAGAGACCTCCAAAATCATTCAAGACCTTAATCTGAGCAAAAAAGCATTAAGCTGAAGGAAAAGTGTGTTTTATGCAAAATGATACAAGAAGCTTAAGAGTAAAGGAAGGGTAAGAGATAAGACTAATTATCTGACCTGAGCATGCTGTGAGCTACAGGATGGTGAGTCTCAGGTCTCCCTTTAAGAGTCTGTAGGGATGAATTCAATTTTACTGAAGTTCCTTCTGATCACTCTTCCAATGAACATGCTGAAGAAAATTATACTTGGATAGATACAAGAAATTTGTAATTTTTTTAAGGCAATATTCTATTAGTTAGACCCGACAGCTCTTTCAACTTTAATATTTCTGTTGTGAATTATGGAGTAATTTATAAAGGAAAAAATGAACTTCTGTTAATACAAATTATAGGAAATAAAAGACTTTTGGTTGATGCTTTCAATGCGGTGAACACATTTAATTTGTGCAACTGCGCTGAGGATCTGATTGGGTTTTCCTGTTTGATGAAATATAGAAACAATTTTAAAAGATAGCCTATGCATGCTACCTTTAAGATTTAAAGCTGCATTTCAGTTTGTTGTGAAACAAGGTACTGAAAAATTCTGATTCTCTTAGCTACTTTGAAGGTCTTGGGTTAGAACTCTTAAGTCATAGCCATTGAGGAAATTAAAACAAAATGTGAATTACTTGTAACAGCTGTCTCTCTACTTTTCAAACTCAGTGCTAGAGAACTTAGCAGAGGTCATACAACAGAGGCAAAATTTAGTTGATGAGTTGAGAGGGAGCATTTTAGAACACAGTCTTGCATAGCTTCCTACTTACGCAAAATGTCTTAAATAAATTTTAGTTGCAGGGCATAGTTCATTATTCCCTCAACCACTTAATTAATATTAAAGGAGAAACAGTAATTAGACTTGGAAATTAGAACTACTCCATCACCAACTTAATTTTTCACAATCCATCTCTAAGATGACCTTTCACAGTGCTGCCTGTAATTCCTCCAAACAGATGTTACCTCACAAGGGAACACCTTTAATTGCCTCTTCCTTAGCAGAAGTCCATCTCCTTTCAACACACAGCTCTTCCTGTGCCTTAGAAATACTGGTTATGGTGCTGCCTCCCAGCCCTAGGAACCAGGCTGACCATGACCCTGACAACTGACAGGATCTCTGTTTTAGCCAAACAGGTTCTCATGATTTCCACCCTGTGGGAGGGAAATCGTCAAATGTGTAATGGACCCACTACTTTGTTATATTCTCTCATTTCAGAGGGGTAGAAGGGAGTTCAGAAATGGTTTTGGATATGTTGATGAGCGTGCTTGTTTCAAATAGTAAACTGGAATTATTGGTGACTGTGTAAAAAATAGGGAGGAAGGGAGAGGGTGTGTGAGTGAAGGAGAATGTTCCTCCATAAAATTTTGCACATCTAAATTAAAAAAAATCCTGAATGAGTCTGATGCAGTAGCAAAATGAACAATCCCAACCTGGAAGAAATGGGGTTTAGATGCATTTTACATAGAAACTACAGGCTTATTCTACATTCAGTTTTCTCTTCTGACACAAAATGACAACTGCAGTCCATTAACAGTTTGACAGGGTTCTAAATTCATCATGGCAATTTACTCACTAACTTGATCCAGTATAGGAGCGTTCTGTTTCTAGGAGTGATTTGGTTAATATATACAATTAAATTATAGCTAATTTAATGAATTAAGCCTGACTATGATCACATGTGGAAAACATATTTTTAACTGTGCCCTTCCTGCAATAGCTGATGCTTACCTGATATCCACGTTAATTTTTTTTCCAGTTATTGAAGAATTATCAGAAGTGGAGAATTGAATGCCCAGAAATAAGTGCAGATTTACAACCATCTTCTATTCTTGGTCTTTTGCAAGCTGGCTATCATGGAGTCCTAAGATCAAGAGACCCACATGGAAGCAAAGTTCTAATATACAGAATTGGTGAGCGACAAAATTGCTTGGAACTGTTTCGCATCTGACTCTGACACTGAATTTTTTGGGGTTTGTTTCTTTTGTTTTGTGGTTTATTTATTTTTTAATTATCACAATTTCAGCAGCAAACCAAAAATATTTTATGGGTGCAACTGCAGGGGTTGATAAAATCAGATTATATCAGAAAGTCTTAACTAGAAAGATAACATGTTCCTTGCTAGACATCCATTTACATTCATTTAAAGGTCAGTTTATTGAGCTGTAACAGTTACTTCATTTTACTTAAACTAGTGTGGTTAAAGCTGTACAATCCCTTATGAAGGACTCAATTTTCTTTTTAGTGAAATTCCTGTTGCATTAAAAGAATCTTAAAGCTTAAAACTTGTAAGGTTATATGGTTCTTTGGCCCTGAATGTCCTAACAACTATTTGTCTTCATGTAAATTTTCAAAGCCGTGGGCTAAGACTGTGGTACTGATGCAGATGCAGCACAGAGCAGGGAGAACAGAAAAAAAGGGTGTACACCTTGTCATGTATCAATGCTTAGTTTAGGCTTGGATGAACTGTTCAGTGGGTTTTCACTGTTTACTTGTAGCCAAAGAGCCCTAGCTAAAAACACTTGGAAAATGCTTGATAGACCTCCCAAAAATCTTTTCAAAAATTGTGTAGTTAAATGAACACCATATCTCTTTACGCTTGTTTTGGACAGAGACATTATTTTTGCCAGCTTTCAAAGAATTGTCTTATTATCAGCTGGTCTAGTAGACAGTTGTGCCCTCTAAAACTTTCATCTAAGGTTACGGCTTATCCCATGCAATTTTTTGCTCAGGCCTCAGAAGAAAATAAGTGAGATTCACTGAATCCTGACAGAATTACAGTGCTGATAAAAAGTTATATTAATTGATTGATGATCTGCAACTTCTGCTAGCATGACTGTTACTGAATTAAGCTGTTCCTGTCAAAGCCTTGTACTGGGTCTATGGCCATAGGTAGAACATGCTACATTACGTGGTACCATTTACTAAAAGAGCATCAAAGATGAGTGAGAGAGCAGGCACACAAAGTAACTCATGCACTGGCAAAACAGTTTATTTCAGGGACTTTGTTATTGCTGGTTAATTCTTGTTCCTGAGAAGCACATTAGAGCAGTAGCAAGTAAAAGTGCAGGTATATGGGGTATTCTCATGGTAATGCAGGGAAGTCTGTCTTCTCTTCAGGACAATGGGATCCCAGTTTATTTACAGCATATGATGTGTTTCGTGTAAGTCTCATCACATCTGAACTCATTGTAAAGGAGATTGAGACTCAGCGAAATGGAGTCAAGGCCATCTTTGACCTTCAAGGCTGGAGATTTGCTCATGCTTTTCAAATCAGTCCAGCAGTGGCTAAGAAAATTGCTGCTGTTCTCACAGTAAGTATGACATAATGCTTGATGCAGCTTCATTGTTATGACTTCCAATTTTTCATCTCTTCCAAACTATAGTAAACTTTCCTTCCATAGATCTTCTCAGACTATGCAACTTAGAAGAACAAAATGCTTAATCCATTACAAGTCATGGGTTGTGCTTGATTTTACTTAAAAGTTTATTCTTCTACAGCAGTAAATGCCCTCTAACTTCTGGTACTTTATAAGAACTCCACCAACCTGTTACACCACAAGAATTTCATGACTGGAAGAGCAGATGAAGCCCAGTTTTGGAAGGATCTTTGGAAGTTATCCTGTTTCATCTCTTCTCTTCCATTCTTTTATCCATTAATTCAACACTTAAAGCATTTATTCCTGGCTCAGGGAATAGTAAAAATAGCATGCACTATGAGTAGTTAAGAGCAAGACACTCCTAACTTGTTACCAGTATGGATGATGCTTATGTGGTCGTTCATCTGCTAACAACAGAATGTACAATGTCTATGTTCTGCTTTACTCCCCCCAACATGAGCATTGTTTTGTGCAAATTGCTGCTACCTCACCTCCTATTTTTCACAAAACTTCTCAGGACTTTACTGTCTTTTAAGGCTTATTCCTTTCTGCCAAGTTCAGTTGAACTTTGCCACTGGATTTGAGAGGAAAAAAAAAAAAAA
>VZTJ01003052.1:365608-418440 GCA_013397795.1 Orthonyx spaldingii
AAAAAAAAAAAAAGAGACAGAGAATTGACAGGCAAGCTACAGTATAGTCCTATAATCCTATTTTCCTTCAGAAGTTATGTTGAAAGTCAGTAATAATAAAATTGTTAGCCTGTGATGTGGAAATGAGCCAGGGAGATAATCTCTTGCTCTGATTTGGTAAGGTTCATATCTGAGATTCAATCAAAATTTAGTTATTGAATTAATATCATCAGAACTTCAGATGTTCTTCCTTTTGGTGTCTACTGTGAAACTTTAGTGAAACCATTAGGTATTCCCAACTTTGCACATCTAGAATAAAACTCTTGGTGTTATGCAGTCTTGGGCTAGAGCTCATGAAAACAGGACTAGTGAGAGTGTTTAGTTTGATTTCTGAGGTAGTAAACAAATTGCTGGTAATTTTTTTAACCTTGAAATAGAGCAGAAAGATAGCAGAATAGGATTTGCAAGTACATCTAAAGGTTTCAATGCATTATTTCAAAGCAGGAAATTCTTTGACTATGATGTTTCCATCTTGACCTATTTCTGATTTGTTCAATGTTTTTCAAATTTCTAGATGTTTATTCTAGCTATGAAAAAAAAATTTTAAATTGTGTGTTTCCAGTTTCTTGTCTTTTCTAAGAAGAGAAAGAATTTTAACTTTTTTTTTTCCTGATTCCTTTCGTCACTTTTAGCTGGCTTTGTAAATTTTATCTAGAGATTATGTTAGTGTTGTTCAATATCATAGAACCTTAGAATCATAGAATATGTTAAGTTGGAAGGGACTCATCAGAATCATCGAGACCAACTCCTGGCCGTGCACTGGACACCCCAAGAGTCACACCATGTGCCTGAGAGTGTTGTCCAAACACTTCTTGAACTCTGTCCAGTTGGTGCTGTGACCACTTCCCTGGGGAGCCTGTTCCAGTGCCCAGCCATGCTCTGGATGAAGAACTTTTTCCTAATATCCAACCTAAACCTCCCCTGACACAACTTCAGGCCATTCCCTTGGGTGCTGTCTCTGTCAGGAGAGTGAAGACATCTGCCTCCTCCTCTTCCTCTCCCAAGGAAGTTGCATGCTGTGATGAGGTTTCCCCTCAGTTTCATCCAGGCTGAATAGACCAAGTGACCTCAGCCACTCTGCACATGGCTTCCCCTCCAGACTCTTCACCATCCTCCTGGCCCTCCTTTGGACACTCTCTAATAGCTTAATGTCTTTTTTATATTGTGGTGCTCAAAACTGCACACAATATTCAAGGTGAGGCCACACCAGTGCAGAGCAGAGCACAGCAGGACAATCCCCTCCCTTGCCTGATTGGTGATGCTGCCTAATCCACCCCAGGACATGCTTCATTCACTCCAGAATATGCCTAAAAGTAAAAGTTAGGAAACCTCAGTTTTAACCCTGTTTTACTCAAAAAATGTGTCTTGCAAATTACTATCCTGTACCAAGAAACAGAACTTAATAGAAAGGAAGTATGTACTAAGGAATGGAAAGCATAGTTCTAATAAGAAGTGACATTATCTTGAAAAATCTGTTATCGCAGGCAGAAAATTGTTTTGTGGAAATCATAATAGTAGACTTTAAGTATATGATAACCCATAATAGCATGAAGTAAACCTGTAAGCTGATAGTTTTAAGGTCTTTATCATACATTAAAATCTAAAAGGAGTGGCAGGGTTTGGAGTTTTTTACTTAGAAATACTGAACTAGTGAGGAGATATGTTTGTGAGAAGTACCATTTTTATAAGCAGAAGACATCTGGTTCAGAGGTAGTATGAGGCGGGATATGAATGGAAGCTGTACTTTCCCCATTGCATAAAAAGCTTGCTTTGATCACTGCCGTATTTTCTTTTAAATTTCAAAGGTCTGGAACTTTTAAATAAATGCAAGTAGAATCCAAGTTATTTCATATTGTAATGGCTGTATAGCAGATTTTTTTTTTAATTTCATTAAAACAATAATCTTATTGTAAAGTTGAATTTCTGGCTTAGTCAAATTCCTAGTACTTTCAAGGCTTATCTCTAAATAAGAAATACAATTTATTCAACTTAGTATCTTCAATAGTTTATATATATTTACGTATTATCCTTCAGGCTGTGAATTGCCAATAAAAGCACATAGCTAGATAGCTTTTTTGTAAATTAATAGCAGAATCTTTGTTGTGAAAACTTGTACTTTAGAAGAAAGGCTGAGCACAAGGCTTGTGTACAATATTTATGCGCAATTTGGTGATAGTTTTCTTTTTTGTTTTTCTGTTTGTTTTTAATATTCAATCTCACCTCATATGGAGCTGAAAAAATTGTGAGATTTTTCCTTCTAACGGGAGGAACAAGATATGATTTTTCTAAATGCTGTTCTTAATTTACACGGCTACAACTCTTCAAAATGCAGAAATCGGCAAGGTCAGAAGGAATACTTTAACCTATGGACTAGACAGTTTTCACAGGCTTGTCCTTAGTAATAGAGATGTTTCAGTAATATTTTCTTTTTCTTATTCTGTTTTTCATGTATGCTGACAGGATTCTTTTCCGCTGAAAGTTCGAGGTATCCACTTGATTAATGAGCCTTTATTCTTCCACCCAGTCTTCGCTCTAATTAAGCCTTTTCTCACTGAAAAAATAAAGCAACGGGTGAGTGCACACAAATACTTCTTTCTGCGACAAAACCCTTATATGACAATCTGTAGCACTTCCCTTAGGCCCTGTTACTCCTGAGTATTGAAGAGCATAAATCATTTTTGTTTGTTAGTGCCATACAGACCTCCAGAATCTAACTGTAAAGCATTTGCAGTTATTAATAACATGAGTGCTGCAAGTGGTGCTGTTATCACTACTCTAAAGATAAAAACCACTGTGACACAAAGAGGTTAAAAAATTTGCTTGAGGTCCCATAACAATTCTTCTATAGAACTAGAAAGAAATAGGTCCTGGTTTTCCCAGTACTCTGCCTATAAATCATAGAGAAAACTTTTCACTGAACAGTGTTTTATGCTCCGAGTTGTGCAGAATTAGTAGAAGACAACTGTTTAGCTCTGACAGACCTCCAGAGGCATTTATGCATCAAAATTTGGTCAGACTTAAGTTTGAAGTTTTTTTTCCAAATACCTCCTTAGTTATTTTAAATAATTTTGCAGTTATAAATTTGCAAATAGATGTGTATTTGGATGCAAAAGCATGCCAAAGACTATGATTTACTGCAGCATGGGAAAAATACCGGAGTTTTCAGCTGGCACAAAAGTGAAGTGTTAACAGCAGGACTAAGGTACAAAATAAGCAGCCCTGCCTATTGTTATTCTCATTCTGAAGCCTCCTTTTCTCAGCACATGAATCTTGGACATTTGCAATAGCCACTGCATGCCAGGGTACTAGATGCTATAAAAGTATCAGACTGGAAGTAATGAACAAGGCTTCAAAATATCTACAATAAAGCAAGAGGAGAAGAACCAAACCTACAGAATTGTAACGGTTAAAGTGGAGAAGTAGTCCAGGATCTAATTTCAGTTGGAACTGAAACATAAGGACTGATACCTAGATTCTGTTGAGTATCTTCCTTGACACCTGTCTGAACCTACATAGATACTGCATAATCTTGTTTTTAAATACATGTGGCAGGACCAGATAGTAATGGCCAGGAGCCAGACATGGCTCTTTTCTTGGAAAAGACAGAAAGGCAAATACAAGATATCATGACAAAACAAATCACCAGTCTTCCCATGGTTTAGCTCAGTTTAGCAGTTTGGATGTTGTGTGTACTCTCACCAGCGTTGCTAAACCAGTCTGGAACAAGTGTGTAGTTTGGTTTTGCTCCTGTGCTCATAGCTACATAAAATGCAGTTCTCAGATTGTAGTCCATCCTTCACCAGCCTTCAGATACTGAGCAGAACAGAATTTGAGAGTTTGAGCACCTAGGGGAACTCACAAGGTAGTTCCTTCTTTTAAGGAATTGGTTATAATCAAATACACTTACTTAGTTAAACCAAGCTGGTGAGTCCAGCTCTTGCACTGAGATGCTTTGCTGCCTGTTCTCACTCAGTAGTCTAGCATTCATACCCAAGTAAATGCTTTTTATATTTTGGTTTAGGTGTTTATGCATGGAAATAACTACTTGCAGAGTCTGACTGAACACTTCCCCGTCAGCATTCTCCCACAGGAATATGGGGGAGAGGAAGTCTCCATTGAAGAGCTGGCCAAGGAATGGACTGACTTTATAATGGCATCTGCAGATTATCTTCAGAGCATTTCACTGGTAGCCTGGGAATAACCTTAATACAGCATTTTATCAGTTCTTGAACACTGGAATTGGAAATAAGTTTAATATGAAAACTTCCATTGTGAATGAAACCAGTATGTCTTTGCAGGGCACTGAATGTTATACTGGCTGCACTTCTATGCTAACTGGAGTCTATCAGTCAATCAGTTAGTTTTCACTAAACTGAAGAGATTAATGAATTTTACATATTTGTAGCACTGTTTGTAATTGAGTAACTTGTATGCCAGAAAGCTGAAGGGTGCATTGGATATCAGATTGATTCTGCTGCTGTTGAGTCTTTGGAGACAACTCATCTGTAATAATGCAGTCCAGAACCTTACACTTAGCTCTTCTATCTTGGTTTGTCAAGACAATAGGATACAAAACAAAGAGCAGATTGTGAACAGGGTAGAGTAGTTTGTTGCAGAAATAAGACTGCAGGGCTAATTTACAAGGAGTGAAAAGGCTGCTTTTTGGGTTGATTCTCAGGGAAAAATGCTGTTTTGTTAGTTTGTGTCATATAGAAAATTAGTCCTCAGTAGTGAGACATTTGTGTTACTCTTTGTGCTGCTTGTGCAGCTACTGTTTTTGTGCTAATTAACAGAGTAATCTTCAAGTTTTATAGAGAAAACACCATGTACATATTCTTCAAAGGACAGTGTGAATCAGGGGGAGGAACTGGTACGAGAGTCGAAACAACCTTGAAAATTCTTATTTTCTTCCTTCAAAGTGATACTGTCTATGGACAACTATAAGCAACTCAGATTATTATCACCTTTCATCCCTAGTGTAGAGGACTACAGAGGTCAAATGTTTTCAGCTGTTTGCATTACCTGTTTGTTTCAGAGGGTAAACTAGGTTATCCTTTGTGGATCTGAACGTTAGAAATATCTGTTGCGTGTTTTAAGGGTGCTTTGAGGTCACTTTGGACCTCAGCATAGGAGATGCTTGGTATCTTCATTTTATTTTCTGAATAGTAATTGACAGCTTGCCAGCCTATTTGCTGTTGGGCACTGGAAGAAATTATTTTTAATTTCCATTGAAACTGCTTCATTTCTACAGGGGTAATGAAAAAAAAAAATCTCCATACTTAACTGAAAACAGGGTTTTGTTTTGTTTTGAAGGGGCATTATTGACATATGGATGCTGCATGTGTAAAAGCTATCACTCACACTACATAGCAGTATCATCCTGCAATCCCCTGTATTTAGTAATCTCAACTATTATTTTACTTTTCTCTCAGCTTTTTCCTAAAATCTCTGTTAGTACACCAACTGCTAGAGTTCATTTACCCAATTCTTAACTTTTTTTAGTAATAAGCGAATGGGTTTTTGCATAAGCACTATGTATTTAAGCATTCCATATTAATTTTCCTATAAATAAATCCATAACAAATGGTTTTATCTCTGGTAGTTAAAAATGATAACTTCAGTTATTTTGTAATCTTTCGGACATTGGCATGGTATATAGACTATGGGGAGAGAAGTGAAACTATCCTATTATATTAGAAATGTCTTACATTAGATTATGATTAATAAGGCATTAGTGCAAGAGTCATTGGAAACTATTAGCAAGAGGAACATCTATGAAAGACCCATTAGAGTACTTGTTACTTGTAGTTTCTTTTGCTGTGGTAAGGTCAATGCCAGAAATTCTTTAAAAACTGACAAAAACTTCTTGATTTTTTTTTTCTTCCAATTCCCAAATTTCCTCAAGTGTCTTTTTAATTTTTCATTTTTCAGAATATTTTTGATATGGGGCCTAAATTTAAATAAACATATCTCAGGTATATGATTGTATGAAAACGTATTTCATATATATTTCCTTTTCTCAGATTGAACTATTTTGTGATACAAAAGCTCCTTAAATAGAGGACTTTGATGAACTGCGAATTCTTCTTTCTTTATAAGAAAATAGACTAAGTAGTCAGGTACCTGGCAATTGTTCAAGTGTGTAACTAAAGTTCCAAGTAATTTACCAGCTGGAGAACCGAAGCTATTTTCTTAATATTACAGTCCTTCAGTTTTAATCCCTGAATAAAAACTGCACAAAGGAATAAACCATGTTTCAGTGGAAAAGAAAATTTAAGCTTTTCTTATGAAACCAATCTCTGATCGCTGCTGGTTTATGTAGCAGAAACCTTATTTGATTGCATATGTATATGCACATGCATATGTAGCTGGTTTTTTTTTTTTTTTAATCTTTATTTGGACTTCACCAGCACTATTAATATAAAGTCCTACATGTCTTCAAAAATACCCTGACCCTGTTATTAAGTGGTAGCATATTTGCATAACACAACAGAGCACTGAGTGCAGGTTTGTTTTTTTTTTTCCTGAACTGTTAATTATTTTTTAAAGTCTACATATTATATAGGAGGTGGAAACTCTTAATTGCAATTGCTGCTAATAATGACACAAGATAATCGTGACATTTACATAATCAATAGTGGAGATATTGGTGTGATGGTGTTGCGTGGTAGTGTTGCAGCTTTGAGCAGCAGTCCACAAAACAAAGATCCCTAAGTGCATTAGTCTTTATAAACATCGGGAGTGCCTCTAAAAAAAAGCAAGTTCCTGTTAAACGGTGCAAATATGAATTTACTACTGTTTGTAAGCACGATGTAATGCAAATTTTTTTTAAAATTACCAATTTTTTTTGTACTGTATTAACACCGTTTTAATTAATAAACTCTTTCTGGTTGAACCAGCCTCGTCCGTCACCGTTTGGCGAAACACGCGCCCCTTTCCCGGAGGCGGAAGAGGCCGCGGGTGGTGGCGGGGGCGGGGCGGCCAGCCGGGACTGCATTTCCCAGCGAGCCGCGCTGCGGGCGGGCCCGGCAGCTGCGTGGCGCAGGGGCGGGCGCCGAGCCCAGCCGGCAGCCGTGCCCGGAGGCGAGCCGAGCCGGGAGCCGAGCCCCGAGCCGAACCCCGAGCCGTGCCGGGAGCCGTTAGCTGTGCCCGGCCGCGGCCATGGGGCGCCTGGCAGGGCTCCGTCCCTTCGCGGCCGCCGCGCTCCTCCTGGTGCTGCTGCGCTGCGGCTCCGCCGCATCCCTGTCGCGGCGCGACCTCCTGGCGGAGCGCAATGACAGACCCATCATCGGTAAGGGGCCGCGGGGCCGCCTCGCACCACGCCGCGGCCGTGCTGGGGGAGGAAAGTGTCTCCCGGGGCGTAGGTTTGGCTGGAGCTGTTCTAAGCGGCGTTACGCTATGCATGCTTTCTCTAAAAGCTTATTTGAGAGAAGTTACTGAGCAGTCATAGCAGGGAAGCCGGGTATTAGTCAGATAACGTGTGTTTATGTGGTACCTTGTGACTGGGCGCCGTAACTGATGCCCCGTTGTCTTGGGCAGTAAATGTATTGCTGCAAGCTGGCATATGGGAAATGGGAGTTTAATTAATTAATTAATGAGAGCACAAGTCTTAGGGAGGAGCGGCTGAGGAGCCTGGGGTGGTTTGGGCTGGAGAAGAGAAGGCTCAGGGGTGACCGTATCGTTCTTTACAATTGCCTGAAAGGATGCTGTAGCCAGGTGGGGCTCGCTCTCTTCTCGGCAGCTAGCAATAGCACAAGAGGACACAGTCTTAAGCTACCTAGGGCAGGTTTAGGTTAGACATTAGGAAGAATTTCCTCACAGAAGGGGTGATGAGATACTGTAATGGACTGCCCAGTGAAGTGGTGGAGTCACTGTCCTTGGAGGTGTTTAAGGAAAGACTGGACGTGGCACTTGTTTCATGGTCTAATTGACATGGTGGTGTTCAGTCATAGGTTGGATTTGATGATCTCAGAGGTCTTTTCCAACCTAATTGATTCAGTGATTTTGTGATTTTTCTTTCAGTGTGTAGCATTTGCCATTTGTGTAGTGCTAATTTTCTTCCTTGGGCCTCTTAGGGATATTGTCACAGGAATGTCACTTTGATGAGTACCAGAGATTTGGAAGATCTTATATTGCAGCTTCATATGTGAAGTTTGTGGAGTCTGCCGGTGCTCGAGCTGTGCCTATAAGGTACATTTTTTTATATCCTTAGGAGTGGATAATAATTGCATTATGTAAGGTATGTACCATTTTAGATAGACAGAAAGCAGTTGTGCTGCTTTTCTGAGTGTTTATTGCTTCTTAAAGACCATTTAAAGATGCCACAATTTTCAGAGAATTTCAGTAATCGGAGTAAAAGCAGAGTGGAACATGGACTTTTTAATCCTTCTTCTTATGTTACTAGTCTTTCTTTGAAAAGTACTCATTTTTTTTACCAGTAAAATTGCCTTTTGTAGTTTGCATGCCTGCTTTTTGAAGTTAGCTGTATTAAGTGTACTGTGTAGTGCCCCACAAACACGCATAGATACCTAGATACATAGATATCTATATCTTTTTTTCACATTTTGTAGCCCTGGAATTCAAGGAATCAAGGAAGACTATCAGTACTCCTTTCAGAAACCAAAGTCCGGTTCTGTTCAAACTATGAGTCACTAACTCTTTGTATTTTGGTTGTTTGGTAAAAGGTAGCAGAGTAAGTAACAGCTGACAGTACTTCATACTAACGCTTAGTCATAAAATATTAAGTGCATTGAAACCAAATTATAAAATTATAAATTTCAGTACTTAAAAACAATACTAATACAGCTGCAGAAAAATAAAATAGGATGTATCTACACAGTCCAATAAGAGCACCACTTAAGTGCCCAAATTAGAAGCCAACCTTCCTCATGTAGCTGCTGGAGCTTTCAGAATGTTTGTTGACCAGAAGCTTCACCAATGAATGGATGATTCCAATTCTGGCAATTAAGTTACTTGCAGCAAAGCTGAACACTTTCACTTATACCCAGCATATCAGTTCTGCAGATGTGTAGCCATCTATGCTGGATTTGGCTGGGGTAGAGTTAATTTTCTTCCCAGTAGCTGGTGTGGGGGTGTGTTTTGGATTTCTGCTGAACACAGGGTTGGTGATATAGAGATGTTTTTGTTATTGCTGAGCAGGGCTTACAACAGAGCCAAGGCCTTTTCTGCTTTTTGTGCTGCCACGCTGGCAAGGAGACTGGGGGTGCATGGGTGTGACCTACTGTTTGCAGCTCTGCCCTTCTTGGAGTCAGTTGGAAACCGGAGTTGCCGGTCTGCAGGAAATAATAACCATGCCATTCATGTAAATGGTATATTTTTCAAGTGTCTGCAGAAAGGTCTCAGAGTACCTCATCAGGAACTGTACCTGACAGGGTCCTATTTTCAGTCTTGTGGATTGAGCTGTTTCAAGTGAAATGTTTGATTTGGTTTGTGTCTATTTTATTCTGTTTAAAGCATGCTTTCTGCATATTTTCTGTGTCAGACATTTCTGTTCAATAGAGATGATATTTTTGTGGTTAAATATGTGTGTTTCGTATGTATTCTATAATTATTTTTTGGTGTTTCAGATTAAATCTTACAGATGAAGAATATGATAAAATATTCCACTCTATTAATGGGTAAGTCTTGAGCACTGATTTTTTGTTGAAAGATCTGATTGATAGTTCTGTTTTTGAGCTCTGCTGTGTTCTCAAGAGGATTGTCTTCCTACTCTCTCAAGAGATTGTGCTGGGCACTGCAGATGTGAAAATATGTTCTAGGACACAGAATGCGTTATTTCATCCAGTATTGGTGTGCTGCTTTTCCTTCCTTGAGGAACACGTCAGATAATCTGCAACAGTGCCAGAGCTCATCTTGGCATTCTCTTGTGCTTGTCTGCAAACAGGGAGAAGTGGCATTATAGTTATTAGCAATCTTGCAAGTGACATGCTCAACTTCCTCTTTGTTAATTTTTCCGTCTTTCTTGTTTGAGCTGTCACCTTCATTAACAGCATTTGCTTGGTATTTCACTCCTGTTTCTACCCTTTCTTCCCTCTTTCAGTCCTTTTCATATCTCCTCTACTATAAAAGTTTCTGATTTCCAGTCTCTTCTACTCTTTTCTCCATGTATGCTCTCTCTCTTGCTACTTGAATGGCCTGTCTTGCCTGTTGTAATTCTGTGGCTTAGGTCTTTGTTAGACAAACTTACTGGCTTTTCAGGGGATCTCTGCCAACTGGCCACTCCTGTGTTCTTCCTGCATTTCAAATGTGGGATTATGTGATCTTGCCTAAAAGATTTTATTGTGGACTAAACAAAGTCAAAACCTTTTATGTTTTTTTAGCCTTGTGCTAAAAATGCACTTTAGAAGAGTAAAATCAGCTGATGCTACACTTCACAGCTGTGGTGGTGTGTGAGGTCAGAGCATGTGATTGGGCTACTTGTAGTCATGAGATGAGCATCTTAAACCTTGAATATGTTTGTTAAGCTTATGCATATACTAGAATGTTAGTCAGCATGTGTAGACCTTGCAGATTTAGCCCTTTGTCTGTCGGGGGAGTGCATTGTGCCCCTATGTACTTGAACATGCCCTGGATACTAAGACATGAATCTTTGCAGTCTTGTGCTGTAAGCGAGTACAAGTTTGTGATGCTTTCTCTGCTGTGTGCTGTTGGAGACAAAATGAATCATTTCATTCCTGTCTCGTGGCTACCAGCTTCTCTTTGGTTGCCAAAAGGGCTTTCCACCAATGGGTTCTCTCTCTGTTTCTACGTCACCACCTACCTCAATGCAGAAGAGTGTTTGGCAAGTAGATTCACTTCCTTTGTCCTTCTGTCCTTGCAGTCAGTTGAGTTTGTGTTATGTAGGTGAGTAAGGATGGTCTATGTTTCCTCTTGTGGCCCTCCACTGTCACCTGTTGGCTTCCACAATAAAACTGTTTGTAAATAACAAAAAGGATCTCTGGAGGGAATGACTTTATTCTGTGGAAGTTCGGAATAAGAAGGAGATACATTGATCTTTCATATTGTTCTTTGAAGTTGGAAATTACTTACTACTAAATGGTACCTTCTTAAAATTATGAAATTTACTATAATAGTGACATAATTTTATGAATGTACTCCTGAGGTAGCCATTGAAATGCCCGGTGGAAATCATCACCTCTAACCAGTCAGAGATACTGTAATACACGTAGTTGCATTTCAATCTGCTTATGACAATGTCAAGCCATTATCATTGCTACTTAATGGGTTATTTCCTTTTTGCATTAGCAAAAATGATGATCACTTTTCCTAACTAGTATAGTCCAGGTTTTGGTTTGATCAGGTGGAGTGAATTTTCTACCACTTTCAGGTAAAGATCACCTTATTTGTCTAATTAGATCTCTGAAGAAATCTGTAACCTAGCCTGTTTTGAAAATACCTTCAGCTGTATTAATTTTCAGTGTTGACACTGGGAAGTCAAGTTTTTTGTGTTCTTGTGAATACTACTTTTCCACCAAATACTTGATGGCTTTTACATGATCCTGTGCATTATTCACTTTAAAAAAACCTGGTCACAAGGGTTTAAATGCACATTTGTTCTGCAAATGCTTGGGACCATTTGAGATGTTAGTTGTTTCTAACTGCTTGTTCATATCTCACTGACACAGATTGCCATTTCCAGAGCACAGAAATGTAGAGGAAATCCTACACCTGTTTTGGTAAAAAATCAACAATTAATGGATGTGACTTGAGTAAATCCAATGGAGGTTCTGCAGCAGGGGTTTAGGGAATGCTCACACATCCGGTTCTGTTGGCTCTGCAGGCACGGTTCCAGTTACAGCCAGAAGAGGCTTCCTTTATTTCATGTTATTGTTTCTGATGGTACTTGATTATTTTCCACATCATCATGTGTCCATGTGAATTCTCTTCTAGACTGTACTGAATATTTTTCTTCTGTGGTGTTTGTTTGGGTTTGGGGAGCTACACAGGGAATTGCAATTCCTGATTATATTTTGCAGTGGAAAAAGCTTGTGCACTATTTCTTTGAAATTGTCCTTGAGATTGCTGTGTCTTCTTTAGCTCTGTGGGATCATGTGTGACCAAAGGTTATGGTCAAGTGTACTTTTGTTCCTTTTTGATAGGAACTTTTTGATCTGTGTTGTCTCCAATAAGGAGGTCACTATGCTAGGGCCACAATACTGCTTTTCTGAAACTGAACAGGATGAATTAAGATTTGGGCTGCAATTTTAAAGTGATAATGAAAGCCAGCTGAGAGTCAGGATAGGAACTGACATAGTCATGGTTTGCAACCTTTTTGTAGCCCAGCTGATATCTGTGTATTTTATGTATTTTCTGTTTACTTTCTTCTTCCATGTGTTGCGTTGGACTTGAACTATACTTTGTGATAGAGTAACCATTCTTCAGTAGAAGAAGACTAAGAACATGATGATTAAGTTAAACACTGAAATACCTAAACTTAGCTGTCTGCCTGTGCACTAGCTGTCCAAACTCACATAATTAATGGAATGCTAGTCAGTACAGCCAGTGCAGCCAACAGGGCCGTTCAACGTACCCACCACTCAGGTGTCTGCTCTTGAAAACCTATTTGAATCTCCAGTGACTTTCCTGACTAGATCCCTGCTGTCCATAATGGGAGCATAGATGCCTGTCTGTAGATTTCTGAAACCTAGACCTGAATCATATCCTTAAAATGGCTGTTAGACATTTCTCTGTGTACATTGTCCACGTTTTGGGTTGATCACTGTTGCTAATCATATTCTTGGATTTTGCCTTTCAGGGTACTTTTTCCAGGAGGTGGTGTGGATCTTAAGACTTCAGAGTATGCCAGGGTTGCTAAGATATTTTACCACAAGGCCTTGGAGGTAATTACTAAGGAGCAGCTGGTTCTTGTTATTATCACTGTTCAGAGATCAAAATGCCAGGCTCATATTTTTCATAGTTTTGCACTGTCATTCAGTGTGTTAACTGTAGGCTTGAAAATATTTTCTGCATAAAGCTTACCGCTGCATAAAGCTTCTGCATTAAGAGCTTTAGATTCAGACTTGTAACACCCACTTCTGTTTTATGTTGTGTTATGGTCTTAAACTCCAAAGTTTTTCAGGTGAGAACAGTATTGTTTATTCATTTTACCTGAGGTTTTATGGCTCTGTGTGAACTTGTCAGTGAGGAATTGCTCTTCTACTTTTGCTACTGACTTTCCAACAGCAGGCAAGGAAAGGGCAGGCAGTGGCATTCACAGGACCAGTCAGAAGCTGCAATTCAGTAATTGAGCTCCCTTTACCCTTCAGTCCCTATAGCACCAATGTTTTTATTCTTTGTCTTTGTTTGTGGTGAGTTTTGCAAAGACCATCTCGCTTTTATGAGACAATTTCATTTGTCTCTTTGGAGCTGCTCATTGTATTTGGTATTCAGCACTGGATCAAGGGTTTCTTGTGGTTTCTTGTAGATTATGAAATTATGTTGACATTTCACAATGATGAACTGAATTGCCCATGTCACTTTATGATCAGAGAGACAGGTTTATTAACTGATATGTGTACTACCAGGGAGTGAAAGGCAGAAAATAATATTCAGTTTATCCTAGGTAACCCTTTCTAAAAAGGCAGGGGTTTTTTCTTTGCTGTCTGTGATAATTTTGTGTTTTGATTTTCATCTTTCAAATCTTAATTAGTGCTATAAAATATTGCTAGTTTTACTCATGTAAGGTAAGCTACAAGAGGTACAGAATGACTGAATTTTATCTTTTTATAAAACATATGAGGGGTCCTTTTCATTTGCAAATGTTCACAATGAGAAATTACTTTGATCTAGCTCTGCTTTAATTTGAATAGAGGTTGTGAAATGCTAATCCTCATTCAAGTCAGTAGAATTTTACTAGTTAGGCAAAAATCTAAATGAAATACTGTTTTCCAGCTCTTAAATTAGTTTTTAAAATGTGAAGTCTTGAGTGTTGTTTAATACATGCTTAGCCTCCAGGGTCTAGTTTATTTTTAAAAAAGGGGAGGGGGCACAAAATCTTTGTTTCAGTTGTAATTGGTTTAAAACTGTAGTTTATTTTTTGCCTTCAGTAGTTTTAGTCCTGACTTGCAACTACACTGTCTGTCTTTCATGTAAGTCCTGTGCCTCATTGTACGTGACAGGTGGTTATGAAGACTTTGCAGCCCTCTTTTAGCCTTCTTTCTGTACATCTTCCTTCTTTGCTTTGAGAAGAAGTAGTTCTGTGGGGTTGTATTACCATGCTGTCAGTAATGCAGTAGGGGAACATTGTTATTCTGAGCCTGTCATTTTAGCTTTCTCAAAAATGACTTTGAACAGCACCCTCTTTGGGGGTGATGTGTGTGTGTTGTGGTATGCATAACTTAGAAATGGTTAGAAACAATTCAATAAAAACTAGTCAGTTTTCACAAAAACAGGAGTTCTGAAACATGCCAGTCTCCAACATGTGCTTACTATCACATAGAAACCATTTAAAAATGCAGATTTCCACTGCATGTATACACCATGCTTAGTTAGGCACAAGAAGCTAGTTGTGTTCTTGGGTTTTTGCTTTCTTTTTCTCCTTTTTTTTTTTTATATTGCTTTCACACTTACCTGTCAATTTTTAGTCTTTTTGAAAATGACTGCCACTTTTTCATTTTGCTTAAATGTACATTTTGTCTTTTTGGAACACAGGTCCAAACCTGCTAGTTGAACAATCATATAAGTATGTCACATAAGACCATAGCTATGCTAGCAGTGGGATTCATGTTTTCTTAATCCAGTTGGGTGGGCACAGGCATTGCAAAGGTCCCTTGCTCTGTATCATAGCGTGCTTCATATAAAAGTATGAATTGTAACGAGTAGGCTTTCCCTCAAAATGGTGACAGACTCTTCTGTGTCCCTTGTAATGACTGCTTTTTTTGTCAATGTGTTGCCATTTTGTGGTTACTGTTTAGGCTGCTCTCAACATTACTTTTAGAACAGAACAGTCAAATCAGCATCCACACTAGACTCAGTTTACTGCTTAAACTCACATATGTATATCCTTTTGCCTTTGTATTTTAGCAGAAACCCTAAGGAAGTCTATGCTTATTTCAATTGCAAGTGAACTGTTACAATTCCTGTGGTAGCAGTTCATACTACTGTAGTAGTTATACTTCACCTACACAAAAAAAAGTGAAAAGGCTAGGAAGTTCTTGCCAGTCTCTTTTCTGTAAATTTTCGTTACTGTTTCCTTATGTTATTGCTTTTGTTCGTAGGCTAACGATAAAGGAGATTATTTCCCAATATGGGGAACATGTCTTGGACACGAAGAGCTTACGTATCTCACAAGTGGTGAAGTTTTACTTGTTCATACCCAGACAAATGGTTTCTCACTCCCTCTGAACTTTACCTCAGGTGAAAAATTCATTACATCTCATGTCTGAGTTTTGCTAAGTGGTGTTGTGTTTTCTTCATGATAAGTATTATAGGATGAATGTTTGTGAGGTTTATGATGATTATCTTCTGTTAATTTCTTTGTTATTAAGTTGCCTTGACTGTTTTTGTAAAGTGACAGTGCAACTGTCAGTTCTAAAGCAGAGAAGTGAGCACAAGCCCTTTGAAACCAACAGCAGTCAGCAAAAACCACAGTTGTGGCTCTTTGAGTCATTTGAAAATTTGGAAGTACAAAATAATGTCTGCTTAGGGTCCTTTTTGTTACCAAGTTGAACAAAATTCACAGCTTCAACATCCATTAAACTTAGAAAGCAGGTGGTTTTAAATTTTTCAAGTCACATCTTTCCTAATGATGAATAGTAGCGTTACTGTCCCATTTGAACAGTATTGAAATCAGAGAGATCCCTTAAGATAGAGCTGTGGCATTTGACAGCCCTGGTAAAATGTGGCCTCTGTTGATACTTTATCCTTTGTGAGTAATCCATCTGCAGACCATGTAGCATTCACAAATTCTGCCACTTGTGCTCATTGTGAGTGGAAAGGCCACTGAAATGAGTGTCAAAGAATGATGCTTATTTTAGTTAGAACTTAGGTAGCAAAGTTGGATCTTCTCTGGATCAAGACTGGTAGACAGTAGTAACAGCATATTGGAAATCTGTTGCGGTTATTTCACTGATATTTCTTGCAGGATATTCCAAAATAATAAAGATTTACTGCCAAAAAGTTTATTTTAATACAATAGTTTATTAATTATTTTCTGTCAGTGTAAGTCCATCTGAGACCAGTTTGAGTAACGAAAAATACAATTCTTTTCTTTGTAATAGCTGCAAAACAGAGTAAAATGTTCAGGAATTTCCCTGATGATGTATTACATGCGCTTGCTACTGAGCCATTAACGTCAAACTTTCATGTATGGAGCCTCTCCATGGAGGTATTTGATCTTTTTATTTTCTGCATACAAACCCTTATTTTTTTGGTTAAAACTAGAAATAAATAAGCAAATAACACCTTTTCCCTCTTCTCCCTCTCCTTGTCACAGAATTTCACAAATAATGAAAAGCTTCGTGATTTCTATAGTGTTCTGACCACTAACACTGATGATGAAGTGGAGTTTATATCTACCATGGAAGGTAAGGAAATTAATTTCCTTTGGAAACTGTGACTGTTACAAACCAGATCTTTAAAGGTATTGTGACATTGATGTGAATTCATATTGCAAGTTGTTAGAATAGCAGGGTGAGCATCAGCCCTGTCCGTGCTCTGGATGTGAGGAGCATTTCTGTTTGCAGGCATATTTTATCTTTTGAGTACGTATCTGTGAGCCTTATTACTCCTCCCACCCACTGTTCCCTGTCCAGATCTGCTGTTACACTTTAGCACTGGCATATTTGAGTGCTGTGGTGTGAACTGCACAGCACTTGTGCTGCAGTAGTTGAATCCCTGCACAGTGCAGAGTGCCTCTGTCAAACCTTGCTTTCCAGCTGTCTGCTTAGGCCTGTGTTTCCCTGGTGCTCTCTATCTGTTTGTTGTATAGGAAGAACAATCCAGGCTGCTGAGGGAACAGCAACATCCCTCATTACTTTAGTGGCAATGCTGGTAATTGTCCTCCTCCAAAAGCCTTTTGCATGACTTGTTTTGTCTGTTTCGCACTGGGCTTGCTCAGCTCAAGAAACAAGTTAGCTCTTCAGAGAGTGTTTTATCTTGATCACTGCACCACTAGCAGCCCTACTGTAAGACCCAGCTGTCACCAATGGGATTTTTCTGTGTGGCGTGCTGGCTGTCCTCCAGAAGAGAAGAATAGCACTTTGATCAGCAAACCTGATTAGGCTAATGACAGGCATCACCCGTGCCTGCAAGCGGTTTATCACAGAGCAGTCATCAGCTGCTGTGCCGCTACTCCCTGGAAGAGAGCTAAGGACTGACTGCCCCACAATGGATCAGGCCTGGCTGGAGCAGATGGGAACTGCCCCTGGATTGCCTGGGAGAGATACTAAGGAGATACTGAGACTTGGATCTCTCCCGTGGAGCTGGCATCCTGTATGGCTGTGAATGCTGAGTGATGCTGGCAGCAGATAGGAAGCTTGATACACTTGAAACATTATTTTTTAGTGTGTATATCTATGTTAATTCTGAAATGAATAATCAAAAAAGTGATGTACAAATATTTTCCTGCATGGAATGAGATCCTTCTTTTACAATATCTATTTATTTTCCTTCAGTTTTACTGTGACTTTAACAGCTTGTCAACTTGCAGTTTATGCTTTTGTGAAACTGTTGATAAGTGAGGTATATTTGTAGCTTATCCTTTGAGTTTATTTTGCAGTAAGATTAAGCACATAATTCTTAAGGCATACACCTTTATATGTTTTGTGTTTTGTTGTAGCATACAAATATCCAATTTACGGCTTGCAATGGCATCCAGAGAAAAATCCTTTTGAGTGGAAGGATTCTCCAGGCATTCCACATTCGCCATCTGCTGTAAGAGCAGCATATTATATGGCTGATTTCTTCGTTAATGAAGGTAAAAAGTTTATTATCTATAAATGTTAGGCGTTCAGAAGCATTACTGAAAAACTTTGAAGACGATGGGTTTCTTTTTCAGCTGTCAAAGTTCAGTACCTCATAGTGCTCTCTGAGAAGATTACTCTGCAAGCTTTATAGGCTTATAAAACACCAAAGGATACTAGAAATAGAATGGCTTAGTGAAAGTAACATCAAAAGGCCAAGCATTCCACAAACTCTTTTCACTAGGCTGGCTCTAAAACATTGTTTGGTGACTTTCTACCATTTCAAAATATCCCTGTAACATTTTGGCCTCCCTTGCACAATGATAATAGAACAAAAAAGTACTCCATTCATAATTCCAGGGGCTTCTTCAGCTCCAAACTGGCCTACAGACATTCAATGTGTTCTCAATTTTGCTTGCAAAATGCATACACCAGGACTATAAATACAACTTGGGCAGTATGGATGTGTCAGAGGGGTGCAATATGGTGCCC
Organism: Orthonyx spaldingii; assembly: GCA_013397795.1. Taxonomy (NCBI): domain Eukaryota; kingdom Metazoa; phylum Chordata; class Aves; order Passeriformes; family Orthonychidae; genus Orthonyx; species Orthonyx spaldingii. The sequence continues at coordinate 384,061 of VZTJ01003052.1, forward strand.
TACAGCTGTATACTGCAGACAGCACAATAAGTTTTTGCATTTAACAGAGCTGCTAATTTTTTTTTTTTTTGTTTATACCCTAAGAATCTGGAAGTAACTAATGCATAACATTTTGATAGTTTATGACACTTCTGGTCTATTTGCTATAAATAAGCAGGATATAAATAGAGGAGTATTTGAAGGAATCAACCTTTATTCCTTTATCACTACTAAACCATTCTGCTGGACTATTTTATGAAATTGTCATACCTGATTGATTGGGACTATGAAGAACATAGTAATTAAGCTAGTTGAGTTTGATCTGTAGACCTGGTCTCTAATCAAAAGAGTCAACTTAATGAAGCAAGTTAGACAGTGATTTAAAGAAATGCAATTTGTGCTGACCTGGTCAATGAGAATGTAGAAATAAAAGTTGTGTTTCATACAAATTCAAGGTGCTTTTTTTGCATAAAGTAGTCCTCCTACTCTTTGTGAAAATGTAGCAAAACCATTTTGATAGGGAACTTATGGCCAGACAGAACTGGGCCTCTGAGCAACCTGGTCTAGTGGAAGGTGTCTTGAGTCCATGGCAGGGGGATTGGAACAAAATGATCTCTAAGGTCCCTTCCAACCCAGGCCATTCTATGAGATGGCAGACTATGACAAAAATAACTATGAGTCTGTTTTTAATTTTATAGTCTAATACTAGAATCTAGTGTGTTTTCTGGCTTTATTTGCTACTTTCTCTAGTATCTGTCTGCAGACTGTATTCCCAATAGAAGTAAGCTTGCTCAGGCCATTATCCAAGTCGGGCAAAACAAGAGCCATGTCTGCTTGTAAATGCTGTTAAGACACACTGCATGTGAGTTCTGTTATATATGTGTACACCTACAAGGAGCTTGTGCAGAGTGCCACACAGATGTAGCCCTAGCTTTTGGATCTACTGACCTACAATTCCAGTGGAGCAAACTTCCTTCAGCCAGCTCTGTCTACTCCCCATCTTATCTACCAAATCCTAAGTTATTCTTCATTACTTCCCTAGTCTTTTGGGGAGGTACTGAAGAATAAGCTGCTCCTACTGAGTACTTCATATCATAATTTTGCAATGAGTAATTGACATTTTTAGCTCATGTAAGGCAGAGTATCTTCCCTCACTTTGAAAATAAACCACGAGATGAAAAATATAAACTGATTTCAGTGGGTAAAAATATACTCATGTGTCATCACTTAGTAATTAAACCATTGTACTGAAATACCATTTTTGTATCCATCCATCATTAATTTTAACTTGTGTAGAGTTGCCAGCATGGTAAACCAGAGGAGGATTCAATTTTATTGTCCTCACCAGCACAGTCCATACTAACACTGCAACTGTTCTGTAGGCTGATACTCTGATGCATTTCTTTCAGCGTTAAAAGTATTGGTATTTCTGGTAGATACTGCCAGTATCTCATGGATAACTATTTTTATACAGTCTTGGCTTTAAATTCTCCCTCTCCAGAAATAAAGTATGCTGTAACCAGCTTTCTGAAGATGTATCTTCACAGTTCTTCACATATAAGCTACTGTAATTCCATTTGTTGTTGTACTACAAAAAATAACTTACTTTACCAAGATAAATATTGTTGAGGAGGATGGCATTAAAATGATCTGTACGTTTACAATGTTTTACAGCCCGGAAGAGTCTGCACCATTTCTCCAGTAAAGATGAGGAAACAAAAGAATTGATCTATAATTATAATCCAGTTTATACAGGACCATTTTCTGCATTTCAGCAAACCTATTTCTTTGATTGAGTATCTTGTCAAAGGTGCAGTGTTGTTCTTTATAAATGGAATTATTTGCCAGCATTCTGTAATTAAGCTGATGTAGTGACAGACAGCCAGAGCAGTTTTCTTTTACAATAATTTATTCTGTGTATCTTCTGCACTATTGAAACATTAATATATAAATTTACGTTCAAGGACATAATAATCATTTTGGATCACACTTTAAGGCAAGCTACAGAAAAATGTATTTTTCTTCCAGGAAAGAGAACTTGATTATGCTTATAAACTTTGGTACAAGGAAAAGCTTTCATATATTTTAAAATATGAGACTTATCTTTGTAAAATGTTGTGGACTGTGATAGCACTAGACACTTAGATACATTGTGTAGTAAAATCCTGTCCTTTTCAAATGATTTAGCAAATGAGACTCTTGAGTTTCTCATAAATGTGTGTATGCAGCCAAGTTCTTGACAGGGACTCCTTTGTCATTTCAAAAATCGACCAAAATTGTAAGGCATGATAGCAAAGAGACATTTTTGCCTAAGAAGCATGTTATACTCCATTTGTGAAACTGTTTCTCTTGTACATTCAGCATTATTTGGAGTCCTTACACCTTGTGAGGCCTTCATAAATATGAGGATGCAGTGTAAATTCAGTATCGCAAGTATCACATGAAATAAGTAAGTTCGGAGGGCATAGTTCAATGCTGATTCCACTTTCAGTTCTTTTCAATTCAGTTTTACATATCCTCCAAGACTTTGTCCAGGAGTAACCAGAGTCAGAAGCCAGATATGAGATGCAGATACTCATTCCTTTGCATTTAAAAGAATGTAAACCTAGTATTTTCTCTAAAGTGTCTGACTTTTCTTATGGGTGGATAGAATTTTCACTTCAAGTCAGGAGGTAGTTTGCCATTAACTTAGTAAACAAAGTAGTTTCTTTCTGTCTTGTTTGATCAGTGCAGCTAGAATTTAAACAGCAGATGAATGTATATGAGAGACCTGTTAAAGGTGACATAATGTGATAATAGCAGTTGCATGCAATACACTGACACTTTTTTCTCTGCTTTGCTTCAGACTTGGTGAAAGTTTTGTTCACTGGTTTTGTGAGGTGTCCGAAAAGGAACTAAGGTTAGACAATCAGATAGACTTCTCCTCTCTAGCATAGCTTCCAAACTCCTGTTAACATTAATAAAGATTTGGAGTTTTTGAAGAATTCAGGTATATAAACTTCAGCTCTGTTTTGTAGAACCTCATACTCTCAGGTGCCATATCTGAATAAGTCTGGTAAGTTTCTCAGGTTTTTCAAGTAAAACACACTCTAACTTGTCCTTTATCATGAAGCAACTGCATAAGAGAATGTGAAATGCATCCATTAAAAAAAAACTATGAGGAAACATTAACTGTGACTACCAGAAAAGCACTTCCAGGTAATTACAAGCTTAAACATGTGTTATTTCTGCATCTGTCATATCAGCCAGTTTAGTAAATGGTTATCTTTTTAGTATAGGTAACTTTATTAATTGACTCCAGAATAGAACAAAGTGTAAAAAGAGGGTTGCACTCTACAGTTGCATGTAAATGTGGCAGCTATGATACTTAGAAACCAAGTCCAGTCTTCTGCCTGTTGTTCAGGCTGAGTTCTTTGGAATAGCTCTAAGAATTTGCCTAGGTAAGGAGAGCAGGTTTTAGCCTTAAACCAGAGATCAATCTTGCATGTGAAATGTCTGCAATGGTAGTAATTAGTTCCTAAATGTGTAACTATAAAGAGTATTGTGTGTAATATGATGAGAGAAGTTTATATATTATGAATTTGTATGTGTCTTTCCTTTATATCCTCTATCTTGTAAAGCTTTATTTGATGATATGCATGATTTTTCTATGATACATGAAATAAACTTTTATTCAAGCAGATTTGTATTTTTGTCATCTTTTAGATATCACAGTGAAGCACTGGCAATAGTCATTGTCTTCTTGTTTCTACCAGTGATAGTCATAAATGAGGAGGGTACTGTACAGGTTACAACCTGTGTCTAGTCATGCCAGGGTCAGGATGAGTGAGATCCCTGGCCTGGCACAGACATGCCTAGGGCCTGAGCTTAAATGCACTTAAATGTGGCTGCTGAGATGAGGGGCAGGAGCTTTCAAGGAGGCTGCCCACAACTTCTCATAGAGCCTTTCCACAGCTCTTTGTCATAAGCAGGGGCAGTGTCAGAGCTCGCACGGACAGCCAAACCCCCATGGAAGTGGGAAGGGGCTGCAGCACTAATGGGGCTCTCAGAGCTCTGAAAGCTGTAAGCCAAGAAACTTGTCTACTCCTTATAATACCTGATACCTTCCATCGTGTTCTTCAGCCAGAAGCAAACTACAGGAACCCAAATTATCTAGCAGTCACCTAACAGCAAGTTTAAAAGTTTGTTTTAAAGAAGATGTCCTCTCTCTGTGTTATACAATATAGTTTTTCATTGCACAGACAGAACTCCTAATATGGTTTTTAGAATTAATGCTAGAGAGAGAAGAGCCTGTGACCATGCTCACAGCTTACTGACTCTGGTGTATGAGCCTAAACAACTTGCTCGTTGCTATGAGGGAAGAACAGCCACTGATCAGCAAGGTAACCCTGTGTGTCTTGCAGACTATATTAAATCATCTCTAAGAATGAAAAGTTTGAAATGGTTTCCTCCTTGTAGTATTCTGCTCTTCCCACTAGATGGCCTCCGAGAACCAGTATTTTCTGCAATTTTGTAATCGGGTCTGGTGGTGTCTCTAAAGTTGAGTAAGATATTTACTGTACGATGGTATGTAGTTATGTATCAGGGTGTTTGGGATGTGGGGGAAGAAGGAGGGAGGAGACAATAGGACTGGAACCTTACTGGCATAACTGGGCATATTGGCAGGATTGCACGAGACAGTCTATGAGCAGTGAATTAATTCAGCTGAGATTAAATCTTATTTCAAGTGAATATTTAAGCCATTCCAGCATTAGCTGGAGGTGACTGGAATTACATCTGCCTTTTCAGGTGGTTGGTCCTCCCCTTTAGCTATAGAATCTGTCTTGGTTCCATTTTCTATAAATATGAAACTAGGTCATGAAAACAGGACAGAAGAACTTAGATGGGAAGAACCGAGAATTTGATCTCAGAAAACTTTTGCCTGGGAGACAGGAAAGACCAGTTTGAATTCCTTCAGATAAGGAAGAAATTACAGGAAAGACACATCTTGAGTAAGTGCTGTAGGTATGGAGTAAAAGAGGAAGAGCTTAACCCACAAGCTTCATTATCGGGAAAAATAAATCACAAAACAACTCACCCAAACCCCCACGACTTTTGGGCTGACAAGCTATGCAAAATACCCTGGCAAAGTAGTGAATCCAAAGCAGAGATTACTGTCCAAGCACTTCTATGCTGAATGGCTTATTTTTGTGTTAATTTTTAACCTTTTCCCCTTTAGCAACAGTGCCATCTTATTCATTGCTGTGGATGCTGCTCAGCAAAACAATATTGAAAGCTGGACTGTACTGGGGAGATTTCTATAGAAATTAGTGGCCTGTTAGGACCATAATAGTTCTTCCCTTGGAACAGTGAGGAAAGTATGGGGACGGTTTGAACAACCAGGAAGAACAATAAGGTATAATTTCTCAGTTGTGTGTCATCCCCGCATTGCCCTTATGAGTCAGGAACCCTGAAAGAGAAATAACCGTGTGTGTAATCAGGTGGCTGAAGTCTGCATGCCAGTGCTCATTCAAGAATGTTTGGGTTTGAGGTGAGAAGGTGTACACAAAGGTTCAGTCACTTTTATCACAATAAGTAACTTAATTTTTATTTTGTCTGGGGTTGTGAGGTTTTTTTGGAGTTGAGGGTTTTTTTCTACTGTGGAGTCCCCATTTATGTATGTGGAGATGGTGTTACCAGAAAAGCTATGGGAGTTAGCTAGGGTCCAAGTCCCATTAAGGTTTCTAAATGCCTTTCCAAATTATTATGGTTTGAGTACTTACATGGAAGACAAATTGACAGATACTGTGAAGTAATTGATTACCTGCCCTTGTTAGCCTTGTGTCTTTCCCCAGGGAAGGCCTCTTCTCTAATCCACTGCTTATTTATAGGGCAAATAGTGAAGAATATCCTGCCCAGGGCCACCTGTTGATAAAGATGCTCTTCTCGCTTTCATCACTTCCTCATTTTATCTGTTTCATAATGTAAACAGTATGTTCTAAGAGCCAGCTTTCTCTGCCAGTTGTTATATAACCAAAAAAATTTCCAAGACAATTTTATCCAAAAAACCCTAGACCATTTAAAAATAGCTGTCACTATTTGGAGGAGCACTTGAACAAAGCATTCACTTCAGACTTAAGCAAAAAGCCCTCAGATTCTCTGATTTTCAGAAATGTAGTTAACAAACATCCCTTGCAACTAAGCTTTCTGCAAATGAAAAGCAGAAAACCAAAAAGGTTGAAAGGGGTAAATTCTAGCAGTTGTTGCTTCTGAGCACCAAAATAATTGGGTTGAATACTGTGTGGTGGTTTTGACTGGGGTAGAGTTAATTCTCTTCACATAGTTTGGATAGGGCTGTGTTTTGGATTTGTGCCGAACACAGGGTTTATAATTCAGGGATGTTTTAGTTAAGGCAGAGTAGTGCTCACACAGCCTCAAGGCCTTTTCAGCTTCTCACCCCACCCACCCATGAGAGGGCTGAGGGTGCCCAAGGACTGGGGAGGGGACACAGCCAGGACAGCTGACCCCAACTGACCACAGGGATATTCCATAACATATGGTGTCACAGTCAGCATATAGATGTGGGAGAAGAAGAAGGAAGGAGATGACATTTGGAGTGATAGCATTTGCCTTCCTGAGTGACTGTTACACGTGATGGAGCCTGGCTTTTCCGGAGATGGCTGAACACCTGCCTGCTCCTGGGAAAGGGTGAATGAGTTCTTTGGGCTGCTTTGCTAATATGTGCAAATTTTGCTTTACTTATTAAACTATCTTTATCTCAACCTATGAATTTTCTCAGTTTTACTCTTCTGATTCTCTCCCCCTCCCCTTTGTGGGAGGAGTGAGTGAGTGGCTATGTGGGACTTTGTTGCCTGCTGGGGTTAAATCACAGCAGCTTGTGGCTATGTATCTCCCAAGCTTCCTTTGATGATCTCTTTCACTGTGTATATAGAAGTTCAAGAGCTTATGTTATATGTGTGTAGTTTCTTGCAACTCTCCTGAAGAATAGATCAAGACCAGAAAGACTAAAATAGCAATTTTCTAGCTAGAAGCACATTAGGAAATTAGTTTCTCCCCGTGACTGCTTGAGCTACCAATATAAAATGGTTACAATGACCTTAATTCAACTGCAGATGTGGAAGTTTGAACTTCGCATCCCTGTACTAGACCAGGATTTACTCAGCAGCTCTTGCACTAATAACTCCTAAGAACTTGCTTTTTCAAAAGACAATGGGACCTATTATTGTGACTAATTACTTGATTATTATTGTATTAATTACAGATTGTTAATATATTATTAGATTTAATTAATAATAATGTTGTTAATGTAATAGAGGAGACACAAAGTAAAGTGAAGAGTTTACAGACAATTTCTGAGATTTTTCCAAAGCGGCCATGTCAAAATGGAAGTAGTCCAAAGTTTTGGCCAAACCCTTTCTCTCCCTGGATGGAGTTAGTCCTCTCCATCCTTGTAGATAACCATTTAGAATTTCCTTCTAAATTCATCCCTAGCATTTATATTGTTGTACCACCGATGGAGGCCATTTGCAGGATCTAAAAGCAGATCTAACCATGTCTTGTAGTTCCTGAGGAACAGAGAGAAACCTGTGGGACTTATTATCTGCTTTGTTTTCGTATGAGGTATTTGTACTGATAATTTCTAATCAATGTGTGCAAGGAGCATCTCAGTCTACCACTTCAACAAAAAGTACCAGTAACTCTTTTGTTTCTGGACTTAAAACCGAAACAGTTTTCTGTGTTCTTTATGCCATTAAGCTGAACACAACAAAAATTTCCTCTTATTAGGAACAGAAGCTAGTTCACCATTCATCCCTAGGCTCTTAAAGTTTACTTATGTTTCTCATTAAACTCAGGATGAGTTTGTTCCCATCCCTGTAGTTTTCCCACTTTGAGTCTTGCATTTTGTGCTACTTTGTGGCTCCTTAGGGAGCTTAATTACTATACCAGAACTTCGAGCCAGCGGTTATGACTTCTTCAGCAACAGCTGCCATAGTCTTCCCAAATTACTGACTGTTCTGCTTCAGATGCTTGCAAATGAGGGAACTGGCTCCATGAACACACTAGATATTTGAGCAAGCCCAGTAGCTCCCTGGCCAGTGTGTGTCAGCTCAAACCATCCCAACCCAAGACAATACTTCAACACAAATATCTTTCATGTCCTTCTATTCTTAACTATCAAGACCCTTGCCCTCCCTTAGTTGCATTTGCAAAGTTTGCCTAAGAAATCTGTTCAGAATCCATCAGCAGTTTTTGTTTGCTGCAGCTGGGGAGTCAGGTACATGAAATGAATTAAACTGGATGAATAATCTCCAGCTGTTTTAACCAAAGATGAAACTTGACAATATATCGTAGCTTTTAAACTATGTTTAAAAGTGAGTGGGGAAAAGCTGTACAGGTGAAGTATGTATCTTTATACATTAATTTTATTTTAAGAGAAGTTGAATTGCGTCACATCAGCATGGGGAACACCAGTCCAGACAATAACATCTATTTGAACAGCAGGGCTTACTGGGCATTTTTTGTTTTCCTAAATTTCTTGCCCATTTTGATTGCAGAGTTCGGGCTATTGTATAATATACTATCCTTTAGGCAGCCATTCCTGCAAATACTCAGCATGGATGGTGATGGTCACTCTAGGACTTTGGTCCTAAATCCAGTAATGTCTCCCTCTGAGGTCTGGCTGTCCGTGGCAGTCAGGCCACAGAACTACATGGGACAGGAATACAAGTCATGTGCCAGGTGAGGTTTGACAATTCAGGGTTTCACAAAACATACCAAAATCAGTCATGTCTCACTCATGTTTAGACAAACTAGGAGAGTTTCGATTTCCCAAGAGCAGAGCAAACCTGAGGCTCATACCCTGCACTGCCACACCAGTGAGTGCAGACACATGCACAAACTATGCCATGTATTTGTGCTGCTCAAAAGGACTTAAAGTGATATTCAGAAAGGTTATAAGGTGCCAAATAATGTTCTTTCTTTATTAATTCTTTGTAAGAGAAAATTGACACCTATGTAGCACAATGAAATTACTTCTATGTAGAAATTATATCCAAGGAGGACGGTGACAAACCTCCTGGGCACTCACAGAAACTGAATGCTCATCCATGCAGTGGCATTGCTAACAAAGCCCGTGTATATTTTGAATTCCCAACCTATTTGGTTTCTGAATGACATGAAGCAGATGTCTCCTGGGATCAGTGGTCCCTAGGCTGAGGAGTGGGAGCATGTTTATACAGTGCCATTAGGGCTAGGGTTTACTGTGTGTGGAAAAAAATCCTGTTTAAAAAAACAAACCAAAAAAACCATGCCTTCAGAACAGAGCTTGATTGTCCTGCTCAGTTCTCAGTTACAAGACAAATGACCCCATATGGTAAATGAAGGTCTAGACTGACATTTTCTTATGAACTTTGCTGCAGCCTCTAAATCACTACTACACATCATTTTTATTTCTTTAGCACAGTTTATCTCTTGCTAAGCTTGCCATGACTTCAGTGCAAGTTTTTTAACTCATGGCCATAATGTTGAAGAATATAATCTAGACAGATGGATGATTAATTGTATGAGAAGTAATTAAAAAGAAACATGATCTCATACTTCCATGAGTAGCAGGATTTTTGGTAGTTATCTTGTTCTCTGTGTCCTGTAGAACTTCCTGATAAATTATCATCTAGATACCAAGACTTCAAACCAGACAAGAAAAATTAAACAGCTTCATTTATGCAACTTGAAATTAGACTGTAGCACTAAAAAATAAAGGCAATTAAAAATTGGGATGTCTCAGCTGCCTGATTAAACATCTAACAAGATGCATGGCTGACACTCCTCTACAATTTTTATTTATTTGTTTATTATTAAAGAGCTCCTCAGATGTGTATAAGCCATCTGCTGTTCTCAGATTCTCTGAATCTTGGTATATTATGCATCTGCAAAGCATTTTCATTTGATACTATTAACTATGGAAATTTGAGTATGAAAATTTCCAGTAGAAAAAGCTGATGCTTTCTAGATATTTCTGATTATGGCCCTGATTATTATCTTTCCTCTTTTGTCCCCAACAGCTCTATTTTGATCATTACAGCTAAGCTGCAGACTGCTTTGGTGATAAATAACACCAGACAAGCGACAACAACCAGGCTGGGTCCTTCTCAACATGTTTGGGCTTCTTATCCTGGTTATTTCCTCAGCTCACTGCAGAAGCTTCCACCTGGAGATGGGGCCCTGGCTCAGCCACAGGACTACAGAGCAGCCTGGAACCTAGATCATGGTGTGGTGAATGTCATGGCCTAACAGTGCCAGGGTGGGCAGGAGAGCATGACAGCCTGCGAGGAGCTTCAGATGGAGGAGGACGCTCTGTCTGCTGATGGTGTCAGACAGCCCAGGGAGAGACTCACTTGGGTGAGCATCCCAGCTGGCTGCCTGCTTCACACCCCCCATTCAATAAACTGAACCATGCCTTAGCACTGCCCCTTCCCCTCTTGCAAGGGCAAGGGAAGCCCACAACCCTTTGGGGCACAAACATGGTGCCAGAGAGGTGTAAGAGGAAGCCCAGGCTGGGTCAGCTTCATCCAGACCTTCCATGCAGCTGGCAGTGAGCTGCCATCCTCTCTCTGACTCCGTTTGCCTTCCTACCTGCTATGCCTTCTGCCTGCTGAAAGGTGTTGCACGTTTCTACAGTAACGAGTGTGCTGAGATTTGCTGAGACAGCTGCTGTAATACAGCAAACATATGGAAATGAGAAGGAATACATCAGCACCATGAAAGAAACTAGCCCTTAGCTCCTGGATGGATGCTGAAGCAAGACATGGCAATTGCAGTCGGTTAACACTGTGTTACTTTCAGGCATTGGAGTTCCCATTTGACTCTTGTTCTTGATTTGAACATGTACCTGTGGCTTTCAGTCATCTGCCTGCCTGCCAGTATCTGAAAGGTGTAAATCCCAGCCTTGTGGGTGAGGATGAGCATGGAATAGTTACCTATCATTTGGCCTTTAGTGTTAATAATCTCCTTTTACCAGTAAAATTCCAGGAGATTTCCTTAACTCTGCTGCAGTGAGACTGCTATGTAGCAGCAATGCTGTGGGCCTCTCCAAGCCCCCTGAGGGAAAAAGTGGTGGCGAGGAGATACCCCTCTGATGAGTGAGATGTAATTCCACCATACCAGGCCCCATCACATCATAGAAATGTCTTTCTCTGAGGCATTGATCCTCTACCTGTGCACTTGTCACTGCTCAGCTTGCCCCCTCCATCAGTCAACCCCCTTAGCTCATGGAGGGGAAGTCATTGGTGCCACACAGCAAAGATTTTATTTCACTATAGAAAAAGGTAAGACTGGATCATGTAACTTCTCATTTGTGAAGTATGATCAAACCCTGTATGACTTGGGCTTCTCTGTGCTTACAGCTGCACCAGGACTTCCCACTCACTTCCCAGGAGTAGCCAGGACCTGATGCAGATATATGGAGCAGAGTGAGCTAGACACATCTGAAGAGGTGGATGAGAGCTACAGAAGCTGACAGGTGTAAAGAACAGCTGTGGAGATTATCCAAACGTTTTGGTAGGTGCAGGTCTTGATTTTTATTAGTCACTACGGCTGGTTTCAAGGACAGATAACTGCCTATAGCTGTCTGCAGGGTTGCCCAAATAAGCACACGCTATATAGCATTAATCGTGCTTTGTCCAAGGTACATGTGCACCAGACTTAATTTTACTGTACCAATAGCCTGTATATTCATACTGAACAAATCAAGGGTTGGTTGTTTGCTGCTTGATCAAAGTTAATACTCACTACAAGTCAAACCACCCAAAAGAATATGAGATTACTAGAAATCTGGGAAATATCCCAAGTCCTCACACGATGAACCCAAGTGGAGCCAAGCAGATGCAATTTCTGGACAGAAGGAAATGACCATGAAGTAGCCCTACACAAAGAATCTCCATAATTTAAATCCTGTTTCACTATGTCAGTCTTTGCACTGTATTTTTCTTGTACACCTCTTTGTGGCAGTGTGGTTTTTGGCAGTCTTTTTGTCCACTTAGGAAAAACATTTAAAACCTCTTTTGGGTTTTGTTTGATTTTGCAAAAATAATAACAGCAAACTAACACAGCACTGAGTTTTGGTGAGGGCAATAGGATATCATGAGATGTAACTGCAGCAGACACACAGAGCACTAGTTCTAACTTTTTGACTATGCACTGAAGTGGAAGCAAAGACTGGGATCCTGAGGACTGTGTCAGATTTCCTTACAGTGTTTTAATCTGCTTTACGTGTTTGAAAACACTGTTAACTGCAATGAAGAATAGTATGTTTCTACTTCCATTTTTTAACCTATTCCTTGGGTGGTTTCGTGGCTTATGGCATTTTTTGTTTGTTTGGGACTTTGGTGTTGTGTTTGTTTGTTAGTTCTGGCAGGGTTTTTTTTTCTTTTTGTTTGGATTTTTTTTAATATCTCTTACTTTTCTCCTGAGGGAAAAAGAGACACAGGTAAAACCCAGTCCTGTAAATGACACGTTGTTTTTATTTCCTGAATTCTGCTATGCTTAATTAATTTATCCAGCTGAAAATGAAAAAGAAAACCCCATGCCCTACAGCAATATGTGTTCATGGATAGCACCTAATATCTTAAATCCTTTCATTTGTCTCTAAAGAATGCCCATTAAAGTTGTCTGAGAAGAAAACATTGTATATAATCCTCATACTTAAAGTACAAATACTTTTTTTGTATAAGTGGGTAACTTCACTGTCAACCTTCACACACCCATAACACGCCTGGAAATAGGCATCAGAAACCTAAATGCAATGAAGGAACCCCACCCTCTCTGTTGATTTCCTGAATAGTTCTCTCTATTCTGCTGTGTTTTCTCCTTTCATAGCCCATGGTATTAATCTCTCTGTGACTGGCATATTTCTTCTAAATTGCCTCTTCTCTCTGAGTATGGAATATTGCCTTTCTTATGTTTTCTTCTTTGATGTGCCTTTCAAAATTCTTGTCCCTGGCCTGTGCCAGTCTTGCCAGGACTTTGAGCCAGCCTGACTGAAAACCGTGCTGAGGAGACAGTGACAATGCCACAGCAGTGGTGGGCAATGGTTGGTTCCCGAGGGCCTGTCCTGCATCAGGGCACTGGGTGACGCAGCTGCTGTGCCCTCATCTTTGCCAACCAAAGCTGTGGGCAGACCCTGGCCCTCCTCTCCAGACTAGACTTGGGGGAAGAGGGGAAAAATGAAGGAGTTTGATGACAGCACAAGTTTTCTGTTCGATTGAGGTACAGCCTTGGTCCTTTGTTTTTGCAACCTTATGACCAACTGGAGTCAATGGAAATTGGATCTAGAAGGTGGCCTGGGAACCACCAGTGTGGCTTCCATGATTGGTAGTCAGCAGCTCCATTAAATGAAATAAGTCAAATTTGAGTAACATCCTGTTTCTGTGAGCATGTGTTACATAACTATTATTATTCTCTTTTCATAGAGAAGTGTGATACCAAGTGATTAAATATGGTAGTGCAAGTCCCACAGTGTCACAGCCACAATGCAATGAGGGCCATTAGGTTGAGGTCTCACTCAGCAGGCAGTGTTGCTGTTTCAGAGAAGTCCCAGAGTGTCTGCTGTTCTCTTAAAGTTTCTGTGGCAGATCAAGGCTAGCAGAACACCCTGTATTTTTCTAGCACAAAAAGAAAGGCCTGCATTTTCTTCTTGATTTTCCAGTTAGGCTTGGACCTCAGAGTAACAGCTGTGTTAAAATAAACAGCCACACCTAGGGAGGAAGTTGAGTCTTCATTCTTCTCCAGAAGGACAAAGACATATCTACATATCATTAATTACTGATGCGTCGGCCCAAGCAAGTTCTCATCAGTCATTTTAAATGTCATTATAGGGGATGTGAGCACTTTCAGAAGTTAGCTTTTGGAGTATATATTCCAGTCAGCTCCAGGAAGTCATCTGTATGTAATTTGGAAGCAGAAATTGTATTTATTAAGGAGCCCCCATTTCCAACATGCTGCCTAATGTTATGCAAAATTATATGTAACAAAGGGCAAACGAGAGTCATAATAGTTACACTGGATGAACAGAATGAATTTCAAAAGGTAGGAAGCCTATCCTGCAATACATTGTTCATGGCCGGCCAAATTAGCTCCAGAAGCTGGAAGGGAAAAAGGGATAATTTATAGCTTTCTTTACTCTCCAAAAATTCTGACTGCAGTGTGGCATTTGCTTTGTGCACAGTCTCCTTGCATAAGCAACCTGTAGAAAGGAGTTTCAGGGTGTTTAGATACTTCTACATTGTAAGTTTAAAAGCTTGCAACATTTTGGAACAAAAACATTACAACTACAACAAAAACTTTATTAAATAAAAGTATTTTGTTTTTCTGTAACTATAATTGCTTCTAAGCAGGAAGTTACCAGTATTTTTTCTGATGATGCTGGCATTTTAATTTATTTGCATGGTAAGTCATCATTTAAAAATACGAACCTTCTGGCAAGAAAGAGAAATGAGGACAATCCCTAAATGTATCAGTAATTTTGTGCTGCAGATTACTGCTCCAAGAAGTACATTCCCTACACAAGAGGGACAGAACCCATCCCTAGCCTTTGTAGACATATAAATCAAAAGTATTTTATTATCTCTGGGTTTGCATCAAAAACCAAGGCACAGACCTTTTTTCAACTACATTAATAAGAGAATCTGAATATTGAAAATGCAAACAGTGCCAGGCTTTCACATTCACTTTCACAAAAAGTTAACCTGTAAATCTCTTGCTGAGAGATAATCCAGGTAAGGTTTCTGTATCACCCATCATGATGAAAACTGCAGTTCTCTTTTTAAGAGGAGTTTTAAACTATGCATAGTCATTTCTCATGTGTCCTGGATAGGTCATCTGGTTTGTGAGATAACCAAGTCATAGAAAAATCTCTGGAGACCTAACTTTTTCATGCCTTCTCAAGATGCCATGTGTGTGTCTAATTAATGATTTTTTCTTTAAATATGTTTCTACTTTATCTATATTTCCTCAGATGCTCAGAAGCGGACCATACTCTGAATTTTCTGAAGCCAAGTGTGGTTTACTTAAAGATCAAGAAAGTAAAATCACAAGATTTGTAAGTACATTTGTTTGACATTCCCCTGACCTTGTGTTGGACTGAGATGCCCAAATTAAGAGCTTGATTATCACAAACCTCATACAAGAGCAAGAGCGATACAGTTCCTTTCCTCCTGCTCCTTTGCTAATGTCAGGCCAATGGACTGCTAAACTTCAATATTTTGTACAAAATAATGCCCAAACTTAAGTAAGATTGCTCTATTTCTATTCATGCATGAGCCATCTGAGTCTAACCCACTGATTTTAACAAACATTTTCTCCAAAGTAAATTTAGTGTAGCTGAGAGTCTGGCCATCACCTAACTGACTGTGCACTCCAGGTCACATCGATTCAGCCAGCTTCCATTTCTACTTTGTATAATTTATTCTAATGGAAAAATGTAACCCAGTCTTTGCTAGTGAACTCCTGACTCAAGTGAAAATCATATTCTTCTGAGGTTCTGCATTTTTTTACCTTAACCCTTTTAGATCATGTTGAAATCCAAGTTCAGTAATTAAATGTATGCTGCATACATTCAAGACTGTAATTTCATGTTAGTTATCCAGTTGTAGCTAAACATTATGTCTTGTTGTTAAAGAGGCAAAGAGATACTTCCTGGAGTGGATAACAGTGTGTTCTTCCAGATAATGGCAACCTTCTGAAACAAGATAAACATAGAAATGTAGCTCCACAGGAGGGGGCATTTTATGAGGTACTACCAGGTCAATCTTGAATTATATGTTATGTTAGCAATATATTTGCAGTAAAGCAGCAAATTCAACTGTTAAAAGGAGACGTCTTTTGCAGTCCTTTATCTTTATATATAATTCACAGATTTGATCTTAACACTTTGCAATGATTGATCCCAGTGGGACTTCTGACATTTCAGCAATGTACCAATAACTGAGATGTGCTACTCTTTTTCCTCTGCTATATTTCTGAAACAGCACTGACTGTGGTAGTATTTCCACCACTAACCATGAGGTGGCATAACAATCTTAGCAGAACAGCAGTCAAACCTTCCTTTTAATATTCCTTTGTACATCATATTTCTTGGCATATTAGGTTTAAATGGTGAAAGACAGGCTGTAAAATTAGTTGAGCTTTTAGAAACCCTACTCTATTACAAAAGTAATGACAGAAATATGTATTTGTGTGCTTATATTCTGCTTTTCATTCTAGTAAATAATCATTTAGGGCATTCTGCTAAATGGCAATGTTAAAAATAAAGATCACTCTTTTTCTTTTCCTTTTTTAATTTTTTTTTTTCAGTTTGCTTTCCACTACAGAGTTCTGTTTTTGGTGTGCTCCCTTTTGTAAGTCTGATTTCTTTATTTTCCCAAATCTCTTTTTCAGGGCCCCTTTCAGTGCTTACCTGCCCAGGCTTGATTTTTCCTTTCAGATTATTGTGATGTGAAACAGGTTTGATGAGATTAAACCAGCCACAAGTCTAATTTCTTACTAACTAGGCAAATAATAGAAGTGTCTTTTAAATCAGATACATATTATACATCTGTTAGATATCTACCTGAGTTTAATATTTCCCCAAGCACACAGCTTACCTTAGGTGAAGTCCTAATTTAGGTAAGATCTTTATCAGAGTGCATGAATTTAATATTTTGTCATGAAAAGCACCTCAGGACTTTTCGGATCAGCTTTTTGTATTTTGTCAGGGTCAGGGAGGTCCCTGGCCAGGCACAGACACAACCACAGCACAGCATAGGTGAGCACCACAACCCAGGACTGAGGCTTAAATGCAGGTAAAAGCAGCCCCAGAGTGCAGCAGGGGAGGTGTCCCATGAGGTTTCCCAGAGCTATTTCCCTGCTGCTGCAGGGTGCAGAGCCAGGGGTGAGACCTGCTCTGACAGTCTCAACTTGGGTCTCCTCCAGAGCTGCCAGCCAGTGCTGGCACCAGGATGGGTCCTGGGGGTGCTTCCATGGGTGGGCAATGATCTCCACTGGTGTTATTCTCCAAACCTCCAAACGCTTGCAGGAAAACTTCCTGCAGCAGTCCTGACATATCCTCCTCTAAACCTCAGGGAAAACAGATTTATTTGATTTCTAAAGCCTTTAGAAACCAAACCATGACTCTGAAAAAAAAATATATATATTTTGCGCGTGTGTGTGTGTGTGTAAAAGTAGTATAGAAGGTTACTCATTATCACACACCTGAAGGTCTGGCTGCAATTTATAAGCTAGACAGCTTTATTTGCCAAACTCCAGAAACTGCAGTGTGGATTATAAATATCAGATCAAGGTTATTTAAACAAGATGTTGGCTACAATTTGCCCCAGCACTTGAGATCTACCTGCTTGCCACCCTGGTTCTGGCTACGCAGATAAAGCAGTATAAGAACACACCAGTGACATTTTATTGAACAGTATGGGCCAACACGGGAAGCTGATTTCTTTGCTCAAGTGTAACACAGTTCTCATTCCAAATACATCACGTGCTAGGGGATGCTGTAACCCCTCCTTGTATATGATGCTCTACTAATTGGGCAGGTACTCAACGTTGTGGAAAATGAGAAATTAGATTACTCTCGGAATCACATGCAGCCAACTTAAAATTCAAGCTTTGGTAAGTCTGCTTGGCACTGACTTACAGGAGTGTGTTGAAAGCATGGTTGCATTTGGGTGGTGTGAAATAAATAGGAAACTGGGACAGAAAGCTTGAAGAAGTGATATTGGGTCCTAGGGGAATAAGCAAAACAAGGAGAATCTTTTCTGCATTCCTGGTATTATTTATGCATGGCTGCTGCTTAGTGAGACTACCTTCAGAGTCTGTTGCTGGTTTTGAGAGGCAACAGACCATGCAAGGGCAGCTATTCCACAAAGCTGTCACATCCAGGACTGTGTCGTGTGGCTGATGAGCAGGTACTCATGTGAAAGCAGGAATTAAATTGAGATGTTTAATTTGTTTAAAATCAAAGAGAATCATTCAAACTATGACTTCTGTGAAGGAAGTGGAAACTATGTCAAGAAACCATCATTTATCAGCAGTAAATAAAGACGACTTGTCAGCCTGGGGAAAATGGCAGAACTTATATGTAGCTGTCAAACAGCAAGCAGTACAGGCTAGATCTGTGTCCTCAGCTGCTAAATAATTATTTAGGGTCCTGAACAGCCTTGTGTCCCCTTACAGTGAAGCAGAGTGCTGCTGGTAATGCTGGGTGATCAGAGTTGACATGCTGGGAACACACTACCAGCATGCAATGCAGACATAGTTCCAAGGGGCAAACACTGCAGCAGTAGTCATGATATAAAATATCTTCTTCACAGGCCCGTTTTCACAGATCTGAGTTCCCTGGTTATCCATAACACATGTATTAGTTAGTATATGAAATCTCTGCAAACTAAGGAATCTTTCAAGCTGATACCCAATTATGGCTGCAGGGATAGTCAGCTCCCTGGACAGAGTCAGGAGAGAGAGCACTTCTTTAGGGCTGCATTGATGAGGGCACCCTCTACCTTATGCAACCCTAACCCATCTGACATGACCTCAGGGTGCAAACCAGCCAGCCTGCTGTAAAAGTGCTATTCTGGCAAGCAACGACATGACCCCATCACTGTGTTGGACACTAAGGAGCAGGTTTCTATCAAAACACCCAGAACAGCAGGTAAGAGATGAACTCATTTGTGAAAAACATCCCGCTGACATTGAAGCTTTATATGGAAGGAGCATGTTCCCAACCTGAATTTTTTGCATTGTCTAAAAGAGCTGCCAGGTTGTAATTTGTTATAATTAAACTAGATGAGGCTTATACTGGAAGGAGGCAAGCCAATTAGTTTGGGACGTCAATTTTTGTTTTCCACTGTCACAGTCTGTTAAAGGACCTTGATAGATTGCTGGGTTGGCTTTTTCAACCCAATAATCCCCATGTGAAAGACAGGCAGGCAGCTGGGTGCAGAGAAGCACATTGCAGACAGTGTTGAGAAAAAGGCTACATCTGCCAACACGGTGCTTGGAGGTGATAATGGTGTTGCAATGCCTGAACTGTGGGCAACTGGAGGAAGAGGTGAAACTCAGGATCCAAGGTCTTGCATGGCAACTGTGAACAAAGAAAGACTGCACTTGAAGTTGTTTGGGCTAAAATCTGCACGTTTTTTGGTGCAGAACTACAGGCTTTTTAGTGGCCCAACTATGTGTTCTGAGGTTTTAAACAGGGAAAGTTAGTATTGCCGTGTGCTAACCAGCAGCCATACCCCTAGCTTCAAACTCCAGTTAATAATATACAGTACATACCATCTTCTTAATCACAGAATCACAGAATCAGTTAGGTTGGAATACACCTCTGAGATCATCGAGTCCAACCTGTGACCGAACACCACCATGTCAACTATACCACGGCACTGAGTGCCACATCCACTCTTTCCTCAAACACCTCCAGGACAGTGACTCCACCACTTCCCTGGGCAGCCCATTCCAATGTCTAACCACCCTTTCTGTAAAGAAATTGTTCCTAATGTCCAGCCTAAACCTCCCCTGGTGCAGTTTAAGACTATATCCTCTCATCCTATCCCTAGTTGCCTGGAAGAAGATGCTGAACCCCACTTGGCTATAACCTCCTTTCAGGGAGTTGTAGAGAATGATAAGGTCACCCCGAGACTCCTTTTCTTCAGCCTAAACAACCACAGCTCTCTCAGCTGCTCCTCATAAGACTTGTGTTACAGACCATTCACCAGCTGTCTTGCCCTTCTCTGGACAATGTCACCTTCTGCACTACTGAAAGCAAGCAGTTATTGGATAAAACTGGGCATCAATTCCCATATTCCCATGGGTTTAACTGATAGAGCTCTATTGAAAATTATCTATCATAGTTAATGTCATATTTTAGCACTAAAAAAACACCCTTCAGTCAATCCAGGCTGTGAACTCTTTCATTTTAGAGAGTTCCTTCAGATGAAAATTGAATTTCAAAAAGCTTACTTCAAATTTTACGTAAAAAAATCTCTGTGAATATGGAAGAGCCCAGCCAATAATTCCAGAAATTGTAATATATAATCACTGTATGTCACTGCACCAGGTAAAAATCTGTTAATTTCTTGCTACAGTTTTTGGTTTCAGATTCTTAAGACATCAGCTGCTCATTTAAGAAACTGGTGGTATCTGGCTCAGTCCTTAGTGAACATGTTGTGCCATATTTCTGCAGTCACATCCCCAGTTTTACTGTCAATTAAAGTACTGTGGCAAATCTGATTCTCTAAAAAACTGGAATTAAGCAGAAAGTCAGGAAAAGAAAAAAAAAGTCTAAAAGTTTGAAGGACAGATCTTCAGCTGCCCTAATTGTAACAGTATGACTTATTAATGCCACCAGAACAGTTTGTAGCAACTGATAACCTCCAAGGATTTAAGATTGTCAGCAAACTTTGTTTTGCAGTACAAACCTAGTCATTTCCTGAAATTGCATGGTTCAGTTAAGCTGAAGAAAACTATCCAAGTTTATTTAGAGAGTCAACATTTATTGCCTCTGTAGCTGGCTGATCTGGGACTCACCTAACACCTTACTGAAAGTATGTTTTGCAAAAATAAAGGAACTACTATTCAAGGCTTCCTACAAAAATGTTAGCCAATATGTCCTACTATATTGCAGGACACAGCAATTAACAGTCAAATGCATTTAGTATTCTCAAAATTTTTTTACCCCAATATGTACAGGTGGATTAATACTATTTTGGGTGTCTCAGTTTAAAAAAGAATGACAGTTTCCTTTGGCATTTCAGTCTGCATTTTGGCTGGTTCTAATGAAGACAAATTCCTCTCAATGAGGATTGTTCTGTTTGTTGAGACAGATGGCACATTCACTGTATTGGTAATGATTCTGAGATTTTACGTGTATTTGGGATATACTGGTATGTGTTCCCCAGCTAAAAAGTGATCGATATGGAGATTGAAATGGAAGAAAACTCAGATTCTGTCTTTGCAGAAGTTTTGTGACATGTACACAGTTCTGAAGGACCTACAGAAAGACAGGTTTTAGACACATTCATACAAATTTGTAAAACATGGTCCAGCAGACATGCCTTGGCTGAAAATCAAGCACACACTTCCAAACCCCTGCCAGAACAGTGTGTTGAACCTGTGCCATCAAGGGGAATGTAGCACCCATTCCCGTTCTTCCCACCTGGTCCTGAGGGCAGCACTGGGTGCAGTTGAAGGCTTTTATTTTAGGTATATCCAGCCCCAGAAACACTAAAGAAGGGTGGTTTTTTTTCAGTTGCCATTTCTTATTGACTTTGTCTTAATACTTATTTCATACTCATTTTCAGGGAAGGTTAACTGAAGTTCAGGTTGTGTTTTCTCCAGTCAGTCTTTAAGTTAACCAGCTGGAAAGACCCCTGTCACCTGAAAATTATAGACTGTACTTCCATTGTATTTATTAGCATCTCCAATAGGTTCATATTGGTAAATAACAGAGATTTTAGGAGGGAAAGAATCAAGACAAGCTTTCTTCTAGCTCTTACCTGCTCAGGCTTCAAAACACACGATACAAGAGAAGACCGCAAATTTAGGACCTAAGTGTGGTTTAGACCAGTTGAAGATTTCTTAGGGTATCTGTGGAGGAACTTTGTGGGCATCTGTTCAGTCTCTGATGTAGAGAAACACACATCAGAAGGAACATCCTTCCTGGCTGTCCCACCAATGAAACGATCAAGTGAGAAAAGTGCAAAACCACAAACAGCCTCAAAATCCTCATGATATTTCTGCTCAGTGTAGAGAGACGTGACTCTCTGGGGCATAGAAATCTACACAGCACTTTATATTGTAATTAATATGAAAGAAACAAAGAGTTGTCTTAAAAAGACTGACAGCTCTCCAGAGAAAATAGCTTTGTGTATCACTTTATGCTAGTGGTGACAGAATAGAAAACAAAATACCACAGTTACATACATGTCCTTTGTCTAGAAGTATTTACAAATAACTTTACAAATTTTTACACACATTTCTCAGCTTTGCTTGTTTACTTTTAAATTAAGAGAAACATTAGTCCCCAGAGGCTTCTAAGGCTTCAGTTGGTGCCTTGTACTATACATTCATGCTTGGCTTCTTCCTGGGAGAAGGGAGGAAAGGAGTTTAAAAATGTGCAAATCACAGACATCTAAACAGCCCTGACTGTAAGGGTTCCTAGAGACTGACACCCATAGAGCAGTTGCCCTACTGCAAAACAAAGACAGCTACTCATGATGGACTTGGGGCAAAAGATATTAGGAAAGGAGGAGTCATATATGAACTGCAATAATTAGGTGAGTACATTAGTGTTTGAGCATCTGGGTAAGAAGAGTCATAGATCAATCCCTACTGCATTCAGCAGTTCACACAATGCAAGGAGTGGACATTGTGAATTCTAAATACAGCACTGAAATGATCTCTTGTACACTGTTAGGGTTTGGCTCCTGCTGCATATTTTGGAGTCAAAATTACTGTTTGTTGACAAAATCTTGACCAGGCACAGTATGATCCTCACAGTCAAAAAATACTGATTTTTTTGAGAAAGACACACCCTCCTCCTAGTTTTCACAGGTTGTTTTTTTTCATGCCTCAACACTACACATTGTAAAAATATTGAAATTGAAAAAGAAAAGAATTTACAATTTACAAGTGTCCATATATGTAAATTATTTAAAAATTCAAGATCATCTACAAGGATCTACGAAATAACAACGCTGATAATGACACTGAGCCTGTGGGAAGAACAATCCACATGCCGTGAGGAACGGATGTGGTGGGTTTCTTCCAGAACGATGAGTCACAAGGTTGGTCTTTTCTTCTAAAATCTGCTTCTTCAGCTACAGCAGCAGAAGTCTTGAGTCCATGTTCCTTACTTACTTCGACCTAAAAAGCAGGATATATGAATTACTTACAAACGAAAATCTATTTTATCTTCTAATTTGAACACTGTAAATTCACACCAGCTGAGAGGTTAGTAACTGATGAAAAAGTGGATAAAGCTCATCTGGTGAATAAATTCCTCAGCTGTGAGGCTCACTGATGTGGTCAAGAATGAATGGCTGGGTACAAAGCAGTAGCTTTGTACTATGTGTACCACAAAAGCAAAAATATTTGGGAGAAGTCCCATAATTGGTAAAACATATCTGAAGCTCACACAATAATAGATTAATTTTAGCATAATATATTTCAATAGTGTAAGACATATTTTAACCCAGCTATAAAATTCTGACGTGATCTGATTACAAACATGAGCATTTGAGTTGGACTCAGACTATTTATAGTCCTCACCAGTAACACACCTGCTGAATCTATGTATTCACATATGACTCCCTGTAAACCATTTTCACTTGTGTAATCTTGGAAAATCTATGTTGGTCTTTCAGAGCAATTTTAAGATGGGTAAAGTCTCAGGAGAAGATACAAACAGGACAGGATCACACAGATCCATCACTGAGTGGTGACCTCTCCACTGGCACAGCTTCTCATTCAGTGGATCAGTTCCATGAGCTCAAATTAGCAAGGTTCTTAAAAAGGCTAGGGACATTCCTAATTGGAATTAAGGATTCAGTGTCTGTCCAGAGAGAGTTGCTCAAAGCTGTAGTAGTTTTATTTTATTATTACTACTTTTACAATTACAATTTTCATTATTATATTAGTATAGTTCTTTTTACAGCATAATTATGATATTATCTTATTAACATATATGATATCATTATTATTAATAATAATAACCTCTAATGTAAGCCAAAATGTAGCTTCTTATTTTTTCCTTCTAGCTAGCATGCTCCTCTCTTTTCCACATATCAGTACATGAAGCAATTCTAAATATTACGGAGTGACCTGGCTGTTGATACTGTGCTTCAAACAGGCACAACAGTCTTCTTTATAGTCCATGTGTTCTAGTCCCAAAGAGAACACAACGATTTTTTTTCTACTCCACCTGTTGTCTCCTGCCTTACACACATCTTAATTGAAACTGCATGGCTGAGGGCAAAGATTCTGCTTCTCCTTGTCCCATAGCCTAATGGAGTTACAGGCAGAACAAAGAGTAAACAGGCAAGCCATGATCATTCATATTTGGCTTAAAAGTGTTCCCCACGGGAACAAGTTCAAATTTAACTTCTTCTCAGAGGTAAGAAGGAAAACTAATCTTAGTCTTGCTAATCGTTAATAGTTATGGTAGCACTAAGTAGACATCGTATTAAATGTGAGCACTTGATAAAACCAGACTGTCTTCTGCATAGTTTGGATGAGACCACAGGCCCTTGTATTTTCAATGGGTTGTGCTAATTAATTTATGAATGAAATATGGGAAATAAAAGGGTTGAGAAAAAGGGAAATATAGCCAAGCTTTCATCTAAAAAGTAACATTTATAAAGACTTTTAATGTATGTTTACAAGCATTATTCATGTTCAGTTCTAAGAGAATTCTAACTCTCAGAAATGGAGTTTTGCACAGCCTGGACACCAGAAGTCACATTTTTTTAGGGATGCTAAGAATGTTCAGACTGTATATAACTGATACAGATAGCAATTAACTTATCAAAAAAAGTCAAGAAGGCTAATGTGCTGCAGAGAGATAAGCATCTGCAAAGTTCTGGCACAATCCACTGACCAAATTATTTCCAGCAATTTGGCTTTTAATTTAGACTTTGATCTCTGACAGTAATTTCTCTCCCAGCTTAGATAAAGGTCCTCTATATCCTTCAGTACATAAAACCAAAACATCAATAAAGAAGGAAAACCAATATAATTTCTCTCCCAGTTTTATACTCCTTGAAGCAAAAATGAGGCCAGAGAGGGTCCTCCCAGCGGTACAAGCATACATAGGAAATGGGAAGATAACACTTATTCTCCAGTACTGTAAGATCACCAACAACCCCAAAATCCCTTGAGTTACTTATTGAAAAACTGCTGTCAAAGAACAAATTATCAGATGCTGTGACTTTTCTACTGCAAAACAAATGAACATATTTTGCGGGAATGTATTTGTAAGTCTTTTGTGAATATGTCTTTTATTGTCTTCTTTAATTACAGCAAGTTTGCTAAGAAAGTACTAAACATTTATGCACCTGATGCTTAAAACTAATCTGAATGCAAGTTTAGAGATTAAAATCTGTCATGAAGAGGTGTAAATGTTGTAGGTTTGGCTTTCTTGTTCCAGAATATCAATTTAACTTTATACTCTAGCAGCTTATTCAGAAGGGTCAAACCCCAACTTTGCAGTCATCTTTCTGACAAAAAATGCAGCAAAATATACATGTAATGAACTATTACTAAAAAAATGTAGACTTCAATATAGAGCATGTACTTAGTCAAAAGTTCCAACCCCAAACATTTTTTTAGCAATTGTTCAGTTTAAATAAAACTCCTATCGCATGCACACATGCATACACCAGGAAAAATCTTCAACGCATTCTAATTCTGTTAACTGATAAGTAAAATAGAGTAAGTCATTAAATCAATTTCAGTCAATTAGCTGTACATGTGCTTCATGTTGCATTTAAGAGGCATGAAAGGCCCAAAGGTAAATTTAAAGACAGAAAGCAACATGACAAGAAACTCCAGCCGTAAAGAATTTCCAGCATCTTCTGGTTTATCAATAATACTTTGAAAAACCATCTATTTGAAGTTATATGAACTTCTGCCAAAATACATATAATAGTAATGTCTCCCCATATCCTAATTTGTTCTAAATAAAAAGAATAGATATGCATTCAAACTTATTCATTAGGTAGCAAAGCAAGAAGAGTCTACGAAAAAGTGATTTTCGTGGTGCAAGCAAATAAGTGATGACAAAGAGATAATGAACTTCCAGTGAAACTCTAGAGATAGTTAGATTTTAAGCTGACAAGCAATTTTTCAGCAAAAATTTTTCTTTCAGTAGCTAGACAAATGTAAAAAACATGTGCTTTTCTATAAATGGGTTAATCTTATTAAGGTTTCTGCAGCAGTAGAAGCTATAAACCTTCTCTTTTCTTGCTAAAAATTCAGCAAGGAAGCAATTCTATCCTTCAGTGAGAGCCTCTCCTTGCGTCAAGATGAGGCACAACGTGGCAGACATGGTGAT
Organism: Orthonyx spaldingii; assembly: GCA_013397795.1. Lineage (NCBI taxonomy): Eukaryota > Metazoa > Chordata > Aves > Passeriformes > Orthonychidae > Orthonyx > Orthonyx spaldingii. Next base: position 410,135 of record VZTJ01003052.1, read on the forward strand.
ATCTCCTAATCCTTGTTTTAGCGGATATGCCATCAATGACAAAGTGTCCTTGCTCAAGTGTTTTATGTGGATTAATTTTTAATTAAGTTCTAATTAAAATATAATTAAATTATCAGTAATCTGATGCCCAAATTATTTTAGGAGAAGGTTAGCTTTCAGTTCAGTTCAGTTAGAAGGATTAATGTGGTCCGTGGGACCAGAACCTTACCTACAGGCTTTACAGGCTTTAACTCAACATGTTCCTGGGGGGGCTGTCGGTAGGAGTATGTGTCAAGTCCGCCTATGAAATCAACTGAAAATACAACAGTTCCAGAAATGAACAAATGGAAATGAAAATATGTCAACTGAAAAAGAAATGTGGACAAATTATGTTTTAAAAAAAAAAAAATAATGCACAGGTTTGCATACAAGAAATAAACCAAGTAGATAAAGATTCTGTGGAAACTGCTTACAGAAGGCTCCATGCTCTGTCTTCCTTGGGGTCAACTTAGCCCCACATCTGGAAAGACAGGCAGCAGTTGGGTGAGCAGACATACACACTCCTGCCAGTGTGCAAAAGGAGAGTCCATGGCTGTGCAGAGCACGTAAAGGGAAACCACTACGGGGTAAAATAGCTGATTGTCTTTAGGGAAATCTCAGTATATATATGTATGTATATAATGTATTTAATCATTTCCCTACACTCCTTCATAAGTGTTTAGAAATTTAGGCAATGGAAACAGTTTAGCTTATGAACCTAATTTCACCTAAACTCTTCAGGATCAATGGACTTGCAGGAAAGCATCAACAAAAACCAAAGGCATGAGAGCTGAGTTAAGAATAAACAAGTGATAATTAAATGTGAAAAAGCAGCAGCATCTTCTCTGGATGAACTTGTGGGGTCAGGACACCTTTTCAGCATCCTTTTACTTTCTATGTCAGAAATAATGTGCTCTTGAGAAGTTTTTAGTTCCTTCTATGATGATAATGGCTTTTAACAAAGACATTTTAGTCTGAGTCTTTTATTTTGCTATTTTGGTAAGTTTTCAGGCAGCTCCAAGAGGCCACAGTTTCAAGCTATCCTAAAAATCTTAAAAGCAGGTTTGTGGAAAAGACTATTCTATTGATTTCAAAGGGCTTTTTGCAGACCTGTCCAGAGCTGACAAATTCACAGTACATTAAGATTCTTTGGTTGCATGGAAAGGACCTTGCATCATTTGTTTATATATAGGCATATATACCAAAGTCCTAAGCAGAATTTTGACACTCATTGCACTAATCACTGCATGAGCAGGTATTAAAAATAGCCCCCTCCCAGTCAATGTGTGCACTAGGTAGACCAACAAAGAGTGCTTATCCAGGATGAGGCGATGGCAAAATGAGGCTTAGAGATTGACAGACTAACGAAATACCCACTGAAATCTGTGGAAATGTTCCTGTTGATTTTAGTTTGCCTCTCCTCCTGAGTCCAGAAACGGTGCAACATGGCTAAAAACTGAACTTGATGTACTTCAATCATACAGCATCACTTTTGCCTTAAGACTGTTCCCTTAAAACTGTCTGAGCAGGACGTAATGTGCTGAAGAGCTTGCCCAGCCTGAGTACCAGCCCCAGTCTATCTGCATCCCCTCTTTCTACTGTATTTCTTTCATGTTGCAGCTCTCCTTCAGAATGATGTCATTAAATGAAATAACATACATAAAAATTTACTTCATCAGTAGTGGGATTGAACCCTTACAGAGGAAATACTTGCAGGTAAACTTCTGCTAAAGTCAATTTTTAAAGCCATAGAGTCATAGAATGGTTTGGGTTGGAAAAGATGTTGAAGACCATCTAGTTCCAACCCCTCTGCCACAGACAGGGATACCCTTCACAAGGGCAGGCTACTTAAAGCCTCATCCAACCTGGCCTCAAACACTTCCAGGGATGGGGCATCCAACTTCTCTGGGCAGTCTGCTTCAGTGACTCCTCCGTTTCACAGAAAAGAATTTCTTCCTAATATCTAAAGATACTCTCTTTCAGTTTGAATCCATTCCCCCTTGTCACTACATGCTATTATAAAAAGACCCTCTCTATCTTTCTTTTAGGCTTCCTTCAGGTACTGGAAGGCCTCAATTAAGTCACCCTGAAGCTTTCTCTTCTCCAGGCTGAACAATCACAATTCTCTCAGCTTTTCCTTATAGGAGAGGTGCTCCATCCCTCTAATCTACTTGGCATCTGTCCTCTGGATGTGCTTTAACAGATCTATCTATTTCCAAAGATCTAGAGTTTTTTTGGTTTGTCTTTTTTTCTCTTTTTTTTTTTTTTTTTAAACTGAGCATCTGTTAACACAAGAAGCTAAAAGAATGTTTTTGAGGCAATTCACCACTTCAGAACTGCAGGTCACTCCTCTCAGCAATCACAAGCATCACCTGAAATTGTAAGCAGGGAGAGAATTTAAAGTGACTAACCTTTCTACCAACAAATATTTTTGAGCAAGAAATGAAGTTGAGATGTATTAATGATTGACAACATAGACATGTCTTTGTTCTGACAAAGAGAATATATTTAATAGCACCATCCAACAAGTGTTGAGATGAGCTGCTCAAACCTGTTTAGCCGAGCCTTTCTCTTTTCCTATCCAAGATGTCTCATGCAGTATTAAAGCTGAAGTTCACCTTAAAATTCATGTGAAGCTCATTCCCAAGGCAAGAAGCTGTTCTATCACACAAGGCAATGGAATGTGCCATTTTTCATTATGCACTCTATTTTATGGCTGATAGCCCTTTAATATGAAGATTCATCATCAATTATTTGAATTGTAAGTCACTTTTAGTTTGAAAAATCCATTTTGATTTTACTTGATATTTTCATCCCTTATAATTAGTAGTCTTTCAGGACTAAGACCACAAATGGTCACTAAACACAGAAAATTGAATTTTTATTTTCATTGGAGGCAAACACATTATTATGTACATTTCAGTGCAAGCAGGCATCAGATATCTTAAAACTTTACACTGAATGAACTTTTGGATGTATACATACCTCTATTTACTTGGTCAAAAGTAAATAGCAGCAATATTTATATACGTTTCCTAAGGGGAAAACATTAGTTTAAGGATGATATAAAATAACTGGTTTTGTTTATTTCTGCATGGTTAATTATTATTATGTATTATGGATAATTTCTGCCACAGATTCACAGGACTACATTAAATAGCCTCAGAAAGTTGCATAAGCCTGGAAGAAAGTTCAATTAATGAATGGTGTTCTATACAGTTCTACAGTACCATGCGTTAAATTTAAAAAAAACCCCAGATCAAACCAACAACCACAACTTGTTAGTAGTAGGGATATTCAGTCACTAAACATGGAACACCCCATGTAGTCCAGTCATTAACTAATGTCATGCAGAGAGAAACTTAAAATCCTAGGGAGAGGATTTTTTAGCATCCCACAGATAATAGCAGGTTACAGCAGAAGCTGGTTATTTTATCTGCAGCTGGCTGCAAAACATGATCCCTGTTCCCAGGGAATTGCTCTCTCCTTGTGTCACCTCAGTTTTGTGGTCATGCTGGATGCTTAATGGCCAGTGTGAAATGTTCCTTTAGAGTTCACTACCTGCTGTGCTTGGAAGTGCAAATCTGTGCTGGCTGTCCACCGCAGGCAGTCCATTAAAGTGATGTTCATTCATTCACGGGCCATATCAGAGGAACGCTTGTCATAATCTGCCTGAGTGAGAAAAGTGTGGTATGCTGCTGGCTGAAGAAAGTGTATCCACTGTCATCAGTAATTTTGAGGGTTATTCTTTTCTAGACAGATGACATTTCGGGTTGCCTTACTACTATTTATCCTGCGCATTCACCCATATGCAAGTTAAAATTTGCTTTCCTTTCAAGTTAGCGTAAAAGAATCAGAGCTTGGAAAAAAAAAAATCCTTTCTCCTTTTCCACCCTCTCATCTGGAATTCAGCTTCTCTGGCAATATCCCATTGACCTGCTGGCAGGCTCTGTGCAAACAGCTGCCAGACCTTGTCAGCTCATTGGTATATTACTAATTTCTTCTTTCAAAGTTGGCAAATTCTAAGCATGTCTGGAGGTGCAGGGTATGAACAGAGAAGCAATATGGTGATAGCACAATTCTTAGTAAATCCTACAGTCTCTTGTCCTGGAATACCTTAGATCCTATTGATGCTTGCCTCCCCATTTTATAAATGGGAGCCAGCCCCAAAGCTGACGGCTTGAATGGTTGGCGCCTCCAGCTGTCCTCTTCCCAAGAGAGAGGCAGACTAGCAGCTGCTCAAACTTGTATTTTTATGTACAGAAAATTTTCTTTAACCTATGGGGTTCCAAATACTATTTTGCTCTGAATTATTTTCCTTGTACTGAGGTTTATTTGAATGGCAATATATCAATGCAATTACATTCATTAAGAAAAGGTATGCAACCGAGGAGGGTGCATCTAGCAGAAAAGGCACCAAAATCAATTAAAAAGAGGAAGCAAAACTGGGGGATTGATGATAAGTCAGTGCTACATGCATGAAGTCCAAACTTTGGACTTTCCAGTGTTTGCACTTGTAGCTTACATAAACTTTCCAGATAAGCATGTTTTTTCCTAGGGTGTCTACTTTTTCAGTTGCCTTCCAGCCTCAAGAGATCCACTGCCCTTACGCCCTTCAGTGCACCAGCCAGACTGGCCCAGATACCTGTCTGGAGCCAATACTACCCATTTTGCCCTCTTCATATTAGGCCTGAGCACCTAGGTCTCAAGTCATGTAAGCAGAAGAATCACACATTCCATTGCAGGATCACAGGAATAGCTTCTCATTTATGTAGAGGACTAAAGACGGGAAAATGTGTGCAAGACAATTAAGAAAGGGAGAAGAAGAGACATCAGTAATCATATATAGCACTCTGATTGCTGCTCTGTCTTTATAAAGTACTGGCAGATGGTAATCAGGTTAAAACAGGATAAAGTGGTAGAAAACTACCAAGAGACAACCTTTTACTTAAATTTTTATTACTGGAAGCTAGAAGGGGAATATTTCAATGTTCCACAGTAATTATTAAGATATTTCCACCAGATTTTCTTAGTCTTCACCAGTGGGATAGATCATAATTTTAAAAACTGCTCTACCTTGTAACATGTAAGTACCACACTTCTCTACAGGGCTGCACTGAAAGAAGAACCCCCTCACAAGCTGCCTTAGAAAGGGTACTGGCATGGAAATTTTATCTGTGATATTTGCTACTGAACTTTCTCCTCTTTTTATCAGTGGTGTAACATCCAAGATATAAATTACTGAAACTAAGTGACAGGCTGCCCGATTATGGTGTTTTGCTGGGTTTTTTTTCCCCTAAAAGTAAGTATTTTTCAGTGACTTTCAAGTCATTAAGGTCTCCTGGCCACTACATGGTAAAAGTCCCTAGAAAAGTATGGTTATCACACATAAGGCATGTAAGAAAATACCACAAGTTTACTATCATTAATTTAGCATCAGAAAAAACCCATATTTTAAGCTGCAGCTATGCATAAATTGTTTCCTTTAGGCTTTAGAAAACATTCATTTTTCCTGACATTGTGCTATCTGCCAACCCCCATGCAAAGTTTAAGATGTGGGGAGTGGTTTTCCATTTTGGTTTAAAATGTTATATTGTACTCTCTCTAAATTCTTATCAGCTTGGGCATTCAAACATCTCAGCACAGTTGGCTATGACTTACATTATTCTTCAGCAATGCAATTCAAACGAAGTATGACTGATGATACATTTTCTTCCTACATAGGAAGAAAATATATTCTTCCTATATATTTTTTTGTTCTTCATTTTAATGAAAATGCTAACATCCTCGTTTGAAAATTAATATATGGAAGTTGTATTTAAAAACAGTTCAGACAAATAAAACTGGGCTTTTTTCTTTTTCTGAGGCTTGCATTTAAAGGTGCCTTTGTTCTAGTATGAGATTTCATGCTAGTTCTAGTACAAGATTTCAAATACAGTGAAAAGTAGCCTTCTTTCTGCATATGACCAAAGTAAATTGTAAACAATTCTAATTAAAACTTCCTAGACAATTTTTAATATAGTGAGAAAATTAGAGATGTGAAATTGGTAAAAATTAGTCTTCACTAATTACTGATTTCCCCCTTTCTGATCTATTCCCTTTTGGTGCAGAATGTTCTGTGATTCCCTCGTTCTCTTAACGTTACTATACTGCCTATGTACAAATTAAGCCTGCAAAGGAAAAACAAACCATGCATAAAAACCATTAAATGCCCAGAAACTTCATCTATCAATTACATTCACACAATATTGGAAGAGAAACATGCCATTGAGTTCTCATAACACATACCCAGACTATCCACTAAAATGGCAACTCAAATAGTCCCAAGACTGTTGTACAGAAGGCTGTTACACCTTCAGTCACACCTCCAGACATGTAATCCTCACAATAAATGTGTCCAAGTTGACTTCAAAAGAGACAGAACTCTGAATTTGCTTTTTGATGTTATGCTTTGATCTTTTTTTGGTATTCCGATTCAGGAATACACGATATGTATTAGTGTGCCTTTATATTACTGCTGAGTTTGATGCCATAAACTACAGCATTCTTCCAAAAATGTTCAGTGCAGATGCTCGGACTGATTGGAATTGATCTATTCCATTTACAGTTCATTGCTAGGTTGCAAGTCAGGTGTTTTGTTCTTTTAAGTTGTTAGGTTTTTTTCCTATCAGTTGAATCCCATGAGGCTCTGTTCCTGGCCTGTCGTTCTTTGTATCCATAGAATTTCTTTTGCCTTCAGTTATTTGCCAGTATGATCCAATCATTTTTTTGAGGCAATACTTAAGTATTTATAAGTGCCTGGTTATTATATACCCAAAAATATCACAACTGCTTTTTCTAATCTTAACAAGTCATTGATATTTTAGTATGTTAAATTAATGCTCCCTATTTTTAAAATTAATGCTGAACCTGTTCAACTCTAATGAATAATTAAAGATAAAATTCCTAGCAAAAAGTACTTGCAAGATCAAATACATGATATATTAGAACATGTGTGATATTTGGAGGAAAGGATTTCTGTGTATTGAAGAAAGTTCACATCATCCATTCACAACAGAGCATTAATTTTATTTTTTAAAAGTAGGTTAAAGACTGGAGGGATTCTTATCACTAAGTGATTCTGGATTTTTTCCTGCTTCCCACCTTCCTAGGGATGAAAGACTGCTTCTGAAATTTGCTATTATCATCCTCTATGGCATGATATTTGCTTCATGGGTTTGTATCTTTACTTGTCTTACGAAAAGTAAAGTGAGCCAAGAACATTCAGGAGAGTGTGTGTGTGCATGGTACAGCATAGGATGCAAGCCAGAAAGAGCTGCCAACCTGCCCCTCAAGCAGAGGCTACAGTGGGGAGCAGCAAACCAGGCAGGCCTTAGAGATGATGGAAAGAACTTGAGAGGCCAAGCAGAATATGTTGCAAGTTAAGAAGCCACAAACTTGGCTGGGACTCAAATGGTTCTCCAACTACATGGACACAGAAAATACTAGAGGAAATGCTACAAGCCTCTTGTTTCTTTTCTGTATGATCCAGTAACTTTGAGTTGTCCATTTTAAAAGCGTGCTAGTTTATAATGTAATTAATTCTGCCTTTTATGAGTCTTGTGTTGCAGTATTTTTGGGAAGTTTTCTATAAAGAGAACCATGCACATCCACTTCAAAGATCTGGCTGACTAAAGCTCTGTCACATTGAGCCCATGTGTCCTGGGTTTGCCCAGGAAGGGTCAGTCTTGGAAGTGACCTATGTTGCAGGAAGTAGTACACCTTACTTCCTGAGAGACAGAGCCAGTGACCAGCTAGTTTTGAGTATTGATAAGTATACAATCCAATTAAAAGTTGTTCTGCTTCCAGGAAAAAAACTCCATATTTAAGAGAGAGATACCTGAGGAAAAACCCTTTTTCTTGTCCTGTTGCTGCCAGAGAAGCAGATCCTCTGCTTCTCTCTCTGGTAAGACTGGGCCCTTGCCCTCCTCAGAGGGAGGAGAAGGGGGTAGGGGGGAAGGGGAGTTTTGGAGCGACAGTGCAGCTGAGTGTGGGGGAGGACCCGGCCTGAGCTCTCCAGCTTGGATGCAGTTCAGCAAATAGGCAGAGGCCGGGCCCTGCTCTATTACCCCGGGTCAGGCTAGCCCCGCTGGGCCGGGCCAGCTTCGCGGGGCGAGGCCACTGAGATTCTGAGTTCTTCTACAGCCCGGCTCAGACTTTTTAAACAACCCGGCAGAGATCATGGGACTGTCTCAGAGGCCCGAGAGAGAGATTAACCCTTTCATTGCCCAGATGAAACTTGCAGACAC
>VZTJ01003052.1:418685-476446 GCA_013397795.1 Orthonyx spaldingii
AGAAGCTATGATCCAGATTCCTTGCCCCGGGGAATGGTCAAAGAAGACTTATGTTGCCAGTCATGGAAGAAGGAGATTTCTTTGCTGCTGTAGTAGAACCACTCATCCTTAAAGGAATACCCCATGAACCGTCATAGCCCACCGTAGTAGCTGTGGGAAGGCTGCTGGTGTGGGAGGGATTTTCCACAACAAGCAAAGATCTTTTTCTCCTGGGCGGCTGCTAGATGTGAGGCTGAAAACCATAAGAACTGTATTTCTTGTGGAGAAATCAACATAGTAAAGTAAGAGAAAACTTCTCTCCCTAAATGAACTGAGGAAAGACTAATTTAGAGGTGGTAAACTGACTGAAAGTCAAAGTGTTGTTTTTTGTATTGTCATTGGGAAAAAAATGGAGAGATGGGAGAAGCAGAGGTGTTCTGAGGGTTTTGTTCTGGTTCTTAATTTTTTTCCTTCCTTTTAGGTCTGTTAATAAATTTTCTTTATATTCTTTAAAGTTTGAGCCTGCTTTACCTACTCCTAATCCTTATCTCACAGCAAAATTGAATAAAATCTACTGAGTGTGCTGGCGTTTAGCCAGAAACTCAAGTGAGCGAACTGAAACCACTACACCATGTTACAATTTTCCCTTCCTTTATAACTCTTTTTTACTTGCTTTAAAATCTGCTTAACATGCCTGCCCCTTATTATTTTTTGCTGTCAGTCAGGGAAGTCTCCTTCTTCCCTGGCCCTTCCTTTATCATTAGCTGACTTTGTTGGGATCCAAATACAGAACTACCATCTTTACCTCAAAAGATTTGATATTTTGAACTTGCCAAAGATGCTAAAACTTGTACTTCCAGTAGCCTGAGAGGTCAGGTATCAGCTTTTTCAAAAGATACTGATCTGATGCTATTTTCCACTTGATGATATCAAATCCATTAACACATTTTTTTCCATTTCAGATGAAGCCATTTCCATGCCCTCATCCTCCTTGTCATTTACCATCCTGTCTTTGCCCTCATGACCACAAGTGACATTCTATGTAGAAATCCAGCTTCACCACATGACATTTGCTCCTTTGTGTGGGGCATCATATGCATTCCCTGCCCTGCATCTACATTGCACTCCCAGCTACACCTCACTTAGGAGTGGTCTGCTTGAAACCTTGAGGTGGCAGACCCCAAAGTTTTCTACCACAAATCTCCCACGGTTTTAGATCCAAACTACCTTTTTTTCCTCTGCTAAGCAGGTAATGCTGCCTCCAACACTGATGGAGCCCTCCTCTCCTCACCCCAGCAGAAAATCCCTCCCAGCAGAAGCCTGTGGTCCTACTGTGCCTTCTCTGAATCAAAGTCTACAGACAGGAAACAGCAGTGGATAAATTCCTTCAGTGATCTCCAGACTCTCAATATCTTCCTTTCAATATTTTATCTCTGAGAATGAGCACGAATCAACAAGCTCTAATCTTCTTTTGGTCTTGCTTTTAGTTTTTCAAGATGAGGAAGCCAGCAAAATAATCTTTTGTTTATCAGTATCATATGAACCTTTTCCAGCCCTAGTAGATGCACTATCAAGGTCTTCTATGGTACCCTCAGCCTACCCCAAATATATGGCCATTGTCATTTGACCATTTAGACCCATTGTGGATATATCTGCTAAGCTTACTACTTAATCACATCCAAGGGCATCCATGAGTACCCATTTGTCTCTGTGAATGTTTCTCTGCAAATGAGGAAATCTATTGCTCTAAAATCTATTTTTATTGCTTTTTTCCCTGCTTTAACTTCACTCAAGTCAACTTTGTCATCTCTTAATATTGCTTTTGGTATTACCATCTCTGTCACTAACTCAAATTAGCTCCTTAACACCCCAAACCAAAAAATGTCTACTTTCTCAGCTTTTAAAATAGAGCTATGAATGTAGAGCATTATAAACTGGGAGCTTACAATAACCAGTGGTCTTCTTATATATGATGGAGTGAAAAAAGGAATATCACATGTGTTAGCAAACATGATGGTGAGGAAAATGGTTTTCTCATTGTTAGAAAGTGGTATCATTTCAAATTAGGAGAAAGATGAATGTCTGGAGTAGAGTCTGTAATAGGATTAATACCACTTTGAAGCCATCAGTGAATCAATCTGCTAATGAAAAAGAAAGATAATGCAATACTGCCCCATCCATAAAATAACTCTCCCTCAAGAAAGATGAAGTAAAACCATACTTTTATGAAAATCTTATAACTCTCAAATTTCAGTCCTCCAAAATAACACATTGTCATTATAAAGGAGGAAAAGAGAATGAGTAGAAATCAATGCCAAGGAATAAGAGCCATTATATAAATGGTGAGAGTCACATAGTATCATTTAATTTTGCTGTACCTAATCTGTGATATTGAGAAAAACACAGATGAACTGAGATTAAATTTCTGCTAACCAAAAATATTTACTGATTCAAGGCAAGAGAATGTCAAATGAGGTTTTAAGTGAGTCCAGCTATGACCCAAACCACAGAGCAATGGTAAGAGAAAGACTTCTTATGATACAGAGCTAATAAAGCACATCAACAATACAGACTAAATGCAATAAATGCAATGTATGTAGCCTTTTTGAAAAACAGCTTCTCTTGGAACAGGCAATATATTTTATTTGACCAACTGGCCCAGCTGGAAAATCATAACAGCTATATCTCCTGATTTATTAAGATTACACCTCTTGCTATAAATCTTGCTTATCTTATATATTGAAATCATTAAGGCTGTTGAAATAGTACAACTAGAAAATCTAAAAAGCACAACATATAGACAACAAGCCAAAGTATAAAACAGGAGGAATTAAAAAAGGTTAGTTTATGAAAGGTTGAAGTTGTGATGACATCAGAAATACAGTAAAGTGAACTAAAGAAGAGGTAAGACTTTCACAGGATAAAGAAAAGTGTTTAGCAAACAATCACCTAAATTAGTTTCAATATTTTAATCACAGAATATTCTGAGATGGAAGGGACCCACACGAATCATTGGCTCCAGCTCTTAAGTGAATGGCCCATACGGGGATTGAACCTACAAACTTGGAGTTAATTAGCACCATGCTCTGACCAACTGACTTAACAGCTCCTCCTTTTCCTTGTTAGTTATCCCTTTCTCTTCCAAACAAAACCGACAACATTTCTTGGTGAAAGATGCTGCTTGCCTTTAGATTTACGAGATTCAGACCTGAGATTTTCAAAGATGGGTAAAATGGTGGATAGTTAATTCTTATTCAATTTTTTTCAATTTTACCACATTTTGAGAAATATCCATTACTAAATAAAATTATCTTCAAAATTTACCTGAGTGACCTGAAATTCATGGCTTGGTTCAATGTTCTTCACTAACTTGTACTATTTAGCCATCTCTTTTTGAATTTATAGTACCTGCTTTGCTAGGTAGTTTGAATATCCTCTAAGGTTATAATGTATGATTATATACACTGGAACCCATTAGATAAAAAGGGATGCATATTGTATGATTTTTGTCCCTTAAAACAAGAAATGAGCAGCTTTGTCTTTTCTATTGTTGTATTTCAAAGCTTAGTGCTATTAGAATTGTGAACAAATCTTATCTTCAGGAAAAATCAGTGGCAGTTTCTCAGCTCAGGTGCTCTGCATGGGTCTGTTTCAATTTTTGAGGCTATTACCTGTAAAGAAGAAGGGAGGACTTTTCTTTCTTCTGAGATGAAACCTCACCATCTCTCTCACAGGCCAGGCATGGGCATAAAGGAAAATGCATTGAGATACTCTGATCACCTAAACTGCTAATTCATCTGCAAGTCTGTTGGGTCTGTCAAACAGGTTGAGTTATGCATCATATCAGGGAAGCTGTGAGTAGTCTCAACTGTAACTTCATTGCTCACTGAATTCCCAGATTCCTCACCAGCACATAATAAAGACATTTTACAGCCCTGTGTAGAGCCTGACTAATCCTATGCCCTCCTTGGCTCAGCACATCCCTTCATTACAGGGGCACATCATTCGCTCCAGGCTTACGCTTCCCACACCAAAGGCAGCAGTTTTTACAAGACAGAGCTCTTAGGCATGATTTGCTGACTAGGAAATTACCACTCAGGCAGCAGTAACAATGAAATGGATGTTACTTAAACTGAGACCCAGAAATTAGGATAACCTATCTGCATGACAGTTAAGATTTGGGAGAGATGGTGTTTACACAGAAGAGTGGGAGTCTGAAAAGTTTCTTTTTAGCTCCAAACTAAAGCAGTAACAAGGCTGCTGCCATTCAGAAATGAAGAAGTAAGAGGATTGCTACTGGAAGTGGAAAATGGATTTGTAAAGACATCTAATTTTAATGGAGCAGCTGGATGAAAGGTACAGACAGGAATGGGCACCACTTAGGCCTGTATGTGATGTTGAGTGGAAAGCTCAAGAGAACAACAGTGGATGCTGGAGTAAGATTGATTTAACAATAGATGCAATTTAAGTGAAAAGGCCAAGGTGCTGGCAACTGGGGGTTGGGATAGCATCCATTTAAAAACAGATTTAATTTAAACAGAAAGGCCAAGAAGGTGGGAGGTGGAGACTAAAACAAAATCAATATTAAGTTAGTAGAAACTAGAATCAAATGAGCCAGTTAAAAAAAAGGGCATACTGAGTATTTGGGAGTAGGGAAGCAATGCATGGATCTAAGAACTATTGAGGAACTCTCATAAAATGATATAACTCCTCAAAATCAGAATTATAATTCCATTCCAATAAGAATATTATTTATTATAGTAGTAAACAAAAAAAAAAAACTTAAGGGAAAGTATGATCTCCAATTTAAAGAAAACAGCATGATTATAAGTCTGTTCCTACTTGAAGATAATTCTCTTCTATCACAAAATCACGGTCTTGTTGGGGTTGGAAGCAAGTTCTGAAGATCATGGAGTCCAGCCCCCTGCTAAAGCAGGTTCACCTAAAGCAGGTTGCTATTGGTGAATATCTACAGAGAAAGATACTCCATGGCCTCTCTGGACAGCCTATTCCAGTGCCCTGACTCCCTTAAAGTAAAGACTTTTTTTCCTCATACTCAGGTGGAACTGCCTGTGTTCGATTTTTTACCCACTATCCCTTGTCCTGTCACTGGGGACCACCGAGAAGAATCTGACCCCCTCCTCTTGACACCTGCCCTTAAGATATCTGTATGCATTGATAAGTTCTCCTCTCATTCATCTATTCTCCAGACTGAACAGGCGCAGCTGCCTCAGCCTCTCCTCACCAGAGAGATGCTCTAGTTCCCTGTAACAATCTCTGTAACACTCTGCTGGACCCGCCCCAGTAGTGCCTTTTCTTTCTTGTACTGAGGAGCCCAGAACTGGACACAGCACTCCAGGTGTACCTCACCAGGGCTGAGGAGAGGAGCAGGATCACCTCCCTCCACCTTCTGACAATGCCCTTCCTAATGCACCCGGGGTACCACTGCCCTTCTTGGCCACCAGGGCACTGCAGGCTCATGGACAGCTTGTCGCCCACCAGGACCCCCAGGTCCTTCTCTACAGAGCTGCCTTCCAACAGGTCAGCCACCAGCCTGTACTGGTGCAGGGGGTCATTCTTTCCCAGATGCTGGACTCTGCATTTGCCTTTGTTGAATTTGTACATGGTTGTACAAATGTATGTAAGTGTATGTATGTATATATATATATATATATTTATAAGTGACATGGCATATAATATTCATCGAATCACTGAATCATAGTATGATTTGGTTTAGAAGAAATCTTTAAAGGCCATCTAGTCCAATCACCTGCACTGAGCAGGGACGTCTTCATCTAGATCACACTGCTGACTGAGTTTTGTTTCCAGGGATGGGGCACCTGGCACTTCTCTGCACAACCTCTTCCAGTGTTTCACCATCCTCATAAAAAAATTCTATCTAGTTTCTATTTATCTATCTTTTCTATCTATCATTTGTAAGAAAAATATATCTAGTCTGAATATTCTAAATCAGTGGCAGAAATACTTAACATTAATTGTATTTGTAAAACAGAAATTGATCAGGTAGTAGTGAACTAACCTTTAAAAACTCTCTAGCTATCAGTCTGGAAATCAATTCAAAGTTAAGCGGAGTCTGTATATACCTGTGCTTGAACCAAAATATGTATATATTTGACTACATTCTCATCCATATGGATATATATATCCACCTACACACATATATACATATACATGTACATATTTACCAAAACAGGTAAAATTGTCTCATGACAACATAATACTGTTCTGACACATTTCTCTGTTCAGAAAACTGGTAGTACTTTCTAAAATAGTACATAAAATCTATTTTGCTTTCCATATAGATATTTCTAAATACTTTACCCGTGTTCCTGAAGTCTCATTTAAGTGACTACATATAATATATGCGCATATTTCTACAGTCAGAATCCAAAATTGTGGATGGAAGCTAGTGATTGCAGCTTTGTGCCTTTTGGCAGCTGAATGCTCACACGATTCATTGGTATAACAGAGATCTTAGAAAAATATTAAATTTTACGCTCCTAACTCTTCCTCAACTTTGTACAAAAAAGAATGAATGAAGAACTCCAACTTGATCAAAACGACCAAGTATCATTTCAATGTATGAAGCAGAGGAGAATATGCCTCACCCACTGAGCTGTCTGTAGTGCCAGGTACAACTGGCTCAGGACACTTGGGATTTCGTCACTCACACAGGAACATTTCAAAACTGTACTGTGTGTTCATCACTACAGCTGTGACCTACTAATGTCCTGGAGAACATCCAATAATAATTTTTTTTGCCAAAGTGGTCGAGGTGATTCTTTTCTACTGAATTTCAGGAAGAAATTTCTGACCTGTGCTTAAGGGAGGAATTGTGGGAATGCACTGGAGGAACTCTTATCATTTGAGTGATTTATTCCCTTCCTTAATGAAAAATCAATGAGCTACTAGCTTGTATGGAAATGGTGTATTGACTATTATCTCCATACCTATTCAAGGCAACCCAAAATTAAGAAATGAATTCTTTACTGAGGATAGACTAAAATATTCTGCTGAAATTGTTTAGAAACCCAAGGGGGCTTTCTCAAGTTATTTGATTCACACCTTAGAGTAAGCTGTGCTCTACCAACGAAAATAATTTACACGCCATTTAGATGGTGCAATTTCCTCACACTTTGACTGTGGCGGTCATCCAGCCGGTGGCGCAGCCACCGGCTGGGTCACCCATGGCTATGGAGGCTACCTTTCAGCCTGCCCTTCCTTTAGATCAAGCCGACTGGGTGGACGAGACCTCTTGGGACAGCGAGTCCTGAGAGGTAGGCAGGCTGGAGGCGGTTTCCCGCCATGGGCGCTGTCCATCAAGGCACCGTCCCCTCCCCTCTCCCCTCACAGTTGATTTAAATATTCATACGGTTAAGTTAATATTCATGTATTTCCAGAAGGTTCAGTGGTTCTGTTCTCCCCATTGGTTTATTCAAATATGTCCCGCCTTTGTCTTTCGTTTATTGGTCCCTGTCATCCCCCTTCATGCACCCCATTCGTCCATTCCCTTTCTCCTCCCCCTTTTCCCTTCCCTTAAAACCCCATGTAACGGTCGCTTCGGGGCTCGTTCTGTGGCTCCCCTCCTCGCAGTAAATTCTCCTGCTCCGCCAGGGCAGAGAATAAAACTCTTGGGTTTAGCCCACAAACGAGTCCTCTCTTCTTCCTTCATCGCCTCCGCGTCGCTCCTGATACATCGGCTGCTGCCAGCCCCAGCCTGGGCTGTGGGATTTGCCACCTGCCTCGAGCTTGCCCCGAGAAGGCTAAGGCGCTGCCCCGCCGCCGCGCACCTGCGTGCAGCGTGAGAGCCTGTGTCCGGGCGCGAGAGGGTACTGTCGCCCCTCGACCAGCCGGGCGGTCAAGCGGTCAGCGACATTTGACTGCACCCTATCTGGACAAACCTTACATGTTGCATTGAACATGAAACATATTGTACTTTCAAGCAGTTAACTTCTGCTGCTGCTAGAAATATTCCACAGTTAAGACTTCCCTTTCCCTACACTGTGCACCATATTTTATTTAAACACAAATCTCTTAGCTAGAACAGTGTTCTGCAAAAGTCAATGTAGAATACAACTGGAAATGAAGACCACTCTGTACATTTTGCTAGGGAAATGTAAAAGCAGTGGCATGAGTATATATATAATTTTAGAGTTTCTTTCCTGTGACAGATTATTCATCCATGGTTTTTAAGCAGGAAAAAAGAAAGGGGCATCATGCCTCTGCTGTAATTTTTTGCCAATAACCTATCTAGAATCAAGATCTTTTTTTCCACTAGTATTTATATTTATATTGTTTAATTCTTTTATTTTACGCCCCCTCAAAGATTTTCCCTTTGGTTGTGTGTATTATATTTATGCATATGTTTCCATAGGAACTAGAACAAATGCTTTCTCAGGAAATGTGCGCTAACTGAATGTAAAAAAAAAAAAAAGAAAGAAACAAAAATAAATTGAAAGAGTATGAAATAGTGTAATGTCCCTGCAGTATTTCTTCCTTCAATAAATGTTTCAGAATTCACTGTGTATTTTTGTAGTGTAGTTTTGTATATTTAGTGTAGGAATAATTCACACACTAAGGCTAATGATGAATAAGAGCACACCAATAGGACTGTAGGACCACACAAAATTATTAAATCATAAAGTATTGTTAGAATAGAGGTTTATCCTTTATATTTCCACTACTGGAAAGAGTAGAGTCAAGTGTAAGTACGGCAGTAAACAGGTGAGTCTGCATCTAGTCAACAAACTCCAGCTTGACAAACCTCTAGGGTCTACAGAAACTGCAACTTGACATTTTTCTCCATTAAAGGGCTGGTGGGGTTGTCCTGGGTCACAGCTGAACTGAGGAAGCCCCCTGGACACACCTGGTGACATTTCTGGTCACACCACAACCTCTCCTTCAGCTCATGGTAGGCATCTGCAAGATGATAACAGTGGCTGCTAGCAGGGAATGAGCCACCCTGAAATGAGGGCAGCACCTCAGTGCAAGGAGCAGCAGGAACCACCTGTGGCATTGGCTGTCTGTGGCTTTCCAGATGTCACAGACCCTGTTTGAGGACAGGTATGTTGGACTCTTCATCTCTGCAGGAGGCCACATTTGTTTACTTTTACAAAACTGTTCAGCTGAATTACGGAATACCTTTGGTTATGAATCCACTACAATTCTAGGCCTAGCAATATGTATACCTGGCAAAAATATCTGGTTCTGTTGTTTTTCCAAAACAGGTGAATCAAAATTCTGGGGTTTTGGGTTTCTCGTCTAGATGAGCAGAAAGATGCAAACTGCTATCAAGCCTTTCAAAAATACTGATAGTCACTCGCATTTTCCAGAAATGCCAAAGCCAGGAGAATGCTGTCAACCTGGCAGCTAAAGTGCTGTTTCACTGCCAAGCGGTAAAACTTATTATCATTTTAAAAGTCTGTATCAAGCATATTCATCCTCTGGTCAGTAACAACACATTTTGTTTCAATGCATCAAGTCATTATGGTTTAAAGGTGAGAGTCTTGAGTGCTAAAGCCCAGCAGTGACCTGTGCTGCTGTTTGGCAAGTTTCATAAGACCTCATTTTCAGTGAGGTAATTTAGGACAGTTGTTGCCTAGAGATGTTTGATTCTTGTACTGCCCAACAGAAGGGTAGTGCAGAATCTTCTTTCTTGGTGATCCTTGATATTAAACATTTTTTCACAAAAATTCTCTTCTCAGAAGGTAAATGGACTCAACTGCATGTGCAATTGCAATTAATGTAAAGATAGTAGTAGTGGGCTCGCAAAAACTTGTTAAGGCAACTTGGAGACTTATATATAAAGGCAATAAAATATAGATAATATCAGCTATCGTTAGCTAGTTCTTAATTCACTTTGCAAAAGAATAGCCTATATATAAGAAATTTATCACTGCTAGACCTACTGTGTAACTATAAATTTTACATTAAACGTGGTGAAAAATTCTCTCTCTTGTTTGATTACTGACAACAGATGCTCAATGGTGTGTATGAATGTAATGCCATATGTCAGATAAGGCAATGCAGTAGTTTTTCAGAGGAAGTAATAATGTATCTTGCTTTACTTAATATTTTTCTAATGATGGCATATGGAGGGTCATATTGGTACCACAATATGGAGAAACTTGTAATTTATAAAAAGAAATTCATCTTCCTCTCTATTCTGAAAGTACAGCTGAGCTTTGAACATGACTAGCATAGAGCACAGAGAAAAAAAGAATCCTTTGTTTCTTTATTAATTTTGTTCTTGTGTTTTCATTATGGGATAAATCTTCATGGTAAATGTAAGCCCTTTATTTTTGCTCATGCACAAAAGAGGTTTAAGTTTCATTGGACTGGCCTTGTGGTGTTTCAGCCTCATTTTTACAAAAATGCTGAAATCACAATTGTAGTTTTGTGGCAAACCATCCCTTCTGATTTCACTGTTATTTCCTTATGCAATTTGTTTACAAATCAGTGTCCACTCTACAAAATCCAGTACAGTACAGAATTATCACTTCTGACATGTGTCAGTGTCACATTTACAAACTAGTATTTAGCAGTAATAGTGCTATCACCTGTTTCTCAAAAAAGTCCAGAAACTATTTAGAAATTTAATCATGATTTTAGCAATGTACTTTGCCTAGACTCCAGACTCCACTGAATTAAAACAGTATCTCTGACAAGGTGGAAACCAGTTTCTGAGTTCATTTTTAGGAGAAAATGATTCACAAACAGGATAGTGACAGGCTTTTATGATTACAGATTTCACATATTCTATTCCTTCAAAAGGGCTTATAGAGATTGATAGATCTACAAAGAAAGAAATGAAAAAATGAAGGGAAGAGATATAGACTTTTTCATTAGGATGAATGATGGAAGGTATTAACCCCACTACAGCAGCGTGCCTTTTACATGTCCTTTTTTTTTTTTTTTTTTTTACTCCTTTTGACCTGCTATCACTGCTATCATCTTCCTGGAAGAGAAAAGTTAACTGCAGTATGAAACGTAGGTAAGGTGAGCAATAGCTGGAAATAAATGTTTTCTCAAGCATTATTACTGTTCAGGAAAGTGTCCATCAGCTGAAATGTCAGGCTCAAAATCCATTCAAGCACTGCACAGGGGCTAAACAGGCAGCTATTATTAATTTTTAAGTCTGCCTGATGAGTTTCAGACCAAGAACTGGGGTTAACTTGATGCACTGAATATTGCAGACTCTTTGACTCTCAGATGGCTGAGGATTTATGCTGTGCAAACTACTGCTAAAATGTGACAGAATAGCTGCAACTACCTAAGAAAAAGATCTGCTGCATCATATTAAAATGCATAAAATTGGTCTTAGTTGCAGGTTTTTGGACTTTTATCCTAAAGCAAACATT
Source organism: Orthonyx spaldingii (assembly GCA_013397795.1). Taxonomy (NCBI): domain Eukaryota; kingdom Metazoa; phylum Chordata; class Aves; order Passeriformes; family Orthonychidae; genus Orthonyx; species Orthonyx spaldingii. The sequence continues at coordinate 430,046 of VZTJ01003052.1, forward strand.
GTCTACTTTCAATCTGTTTTGAAGCACCACTGTCTAGAACATCTAGAATAATTTTCTGTTCATTATGCTGCAAGTTAGCAATGTGAATTTCTCCAGAATAAGTCCTGTTCTTCTCAGCTAATAACCAAATCAAACAATTTTCTCACTGTGCCTTAAACAGACGTTTCTTTATTTAAAATGTATCTGTGGGATTCCTGTGAAGGGATTAACATATGTCTTTAATGTATTTATCTGTAAGCACAGAGGGCTCTAAAACAAATGAGCACTAAGACACAAAGTGAGATATTAAAGGGCTGTTTATTTGGTTCTGATTCAATTCAGAATCTTAGAAGGCAATAAAAAAGTAGCCAATCAGAAATTACTTCTCTCCAATGGCTGCAAAATCTCCTAGCTGTATGTATTCCACTTCTTTGCTCCTCTTTTTCCTTCCTTTGTGCACCACTCTTGACCCTGCCCCAGGTCATTCTCTGCCAACTAAAAAATCCTATTCACACAAGGGTCTAGAAGACCAAACGTAAAGATACAAATAAAATGGGAAATTTGTCCATTCCTATCAAAGGACATTACACCCTAATTTCCAAGAGAAGTGAAGTGATTTTCACTTGTCACAGAAGACCAAATTGTCATTGATAGTTCTGAAAGACAAGCAGAAATTAAATGCAGACTTCTGAGTCATTTGAAGATAATGGGAGCTGGGTTAGTTCTACATATTGGATCACCTTAGCACTTGATGTGTTTTATTGGTTGATAAATATGTCACCTGTTCTCCATTTTCAGTGATTTAAACTGCCATCTCTATCATATGGCTTGAAACCCTCCAAAGACAGTGATGTGGGTTCACAATAAGAAAAAAATTAATCAGGATCCCTCTCTTCTGAACACATTTTCAAACTGAACAAGGCCCTTAACTTGACAAAAACCTGCTCATGAGGCCCTGAAGATGTAAGCCACATATGCTCTGTAGCACGTGACTACAGTTTCCATGAACACGTATTCTTTGGTGGAGGTTTTGTCTTTCACACATGCCTAAAACAGGGTGTGTGAAGCACGTTATAAAGGGCTAAACAAAACCAATAGTAATATAACACATTTGTGTAAAAAGTGAAGAGTCTGTGTTCCCAGGTACAGACGTATCTGTGTTTGCATGTAGGTGTGCATGTGCACACATGATTAATCTTCAAAGGCACTGTAGCTCGTATCTTCCTCATCAGTCTGCAGGCCTTCCCCAACACCTAAAGTAGTCTCCCTGTCCCAGGAATTTAGTTAGTCACTGTCTCATAAACAAAGTTTCCATCTATCCATATGAAGCCCTTGCTACTGCCCTGACTCATCACAGCCATATGGAAAGGAGTTGTCTGGATTTCACTGACCAAAGACTGTGTTTATACATCCCAAACTATACAGGCATTGTGCTGCTTTGCCATCTTCTGCTGATACCCTGTGCTACAAGTTCCTGCCTAACTGGCAGTTTCCAGCTTTCCCAGGAAGCATTTTCTGGTCTTTTTCTCCTCAAGCCTTACATTTTATGTTTCTTCTCCAAGTGTTCCTATTTCTCCTTTACAGCACCCATCTTTATCCAGGCTCCTTGTGCCTTTCCACGGTACGCTGTGCACAACATGCTTATGGGTCCTTAGCACTCAGTTTTATCTAAGAATCTCTTTGATACATTTCCTTCCTAATAAAAACCTAAATGGAAGTGTTAAAATAGATTTAATACTAATGTCTGTTGCATTATGATGGAGAACTGAACACTGTACCATTTGTAGCAATGGAAAAGTATTTTGTTTATAGTTCTTCCCACTGTTTTCAATCAAAGTCTTCTTTTCCATCACAGACATGAATTACTTGAATTATGTTTTCAATAAGATTTTTCAGGTATTATCAAATGCTTTCCTACAAACCAAATTAATTTTTCCTATGATATTCACCCACTAGAACTGTCCTGTGAAGAAACAAAACAGCTTCTTCAAAAAAGTAAAGATTTATGAATAAAAGTTTATAAATAAATATTTGGTTGCACGTTATTTATCCTATAACCATAAAATACTATTGACTTTCATTCTTTTTTTTCCCCTAGAGAGAATTATTTTACTGTTAACCTCCTTATAAATGAGAGGAAGTAATTTACATGATCACACATTGTCCCTTTTTCAGATTTCTTCTTGTATTTGCTTCTCTGTTCATCCAATATTCTTCCATTCTCTCTACTGCTTTTACCAATGGCTATCCTATTCATGTGGGTATGGTGACATCCTTAGGCAATTCTCACAACCTCTTTTCACACAGCATCCTACCAAAATGTTCAGCATTTTTCCAATACCTTCTTAGCGACTTTTTGAGAAATACTTTTTAAAGGTGTGCACTTTTTCAAACTTTTGGAACAATATATATAAGGGTTTCATTGACAAAGGCAAGTTAAGTGCAAGGGGTCAGCATTTTAAATGCATGATCTAGGTACCTGTAAGCATAGATCAGTTTTATCTAATTATTGATCAGAGTGATACTGCACATTGTAAATGGCTTGGTCTGTCATCTCCATTAATGTTACTGCTCATAAAGCTCATTTGGAAAAACAGATTAAGAGGTTCCAAGAGCTTTGAAACAAATATAAACGTACGTACATAAAGACATAAATATATATCTATATGTATGCAATGTGGATCACATAATTTTCATCACTGTGACTAGCTCATATAAGAGGTTCACAAATCTCTACGATGAAATTCAGGAAGTGCAATCCTACCGAGTTAACTTGGTAGTACCTAAATAAGTATGTCTTTAAGAATAATTGGTTGTGTGCATGAATGCCAGTTTCTGCCATGTTTCAAATGTTCTTCTTTGCCTCAGTAGTTCAATGCAAGACTAGGTCTCAGCCCAGGTACCTTGGCTCCAGAGGTGGTGAGGTGTGTATCAGTACTTACAGCTGTCCTCCTCCTCCATGAAAATACTGATCACATAACAGGCGTACACAAATCCAATCAGCTGTGTGAAAGAAGAGGAAAAGCAGCCATTAGAACACATTGAACATTTATAAAACTTTTAGTCCAATGATATATAAATACAGGTATCACAGCTAAATTTAAAAATATTTACTTCTATTTCCTGCATTTGCAAATTTCAATGCAAATGGTCACAAACAGCTAAATTAAAGAAATTTCCTCTCTTTTGCTCATGTTGCATAACATATATTTTATATATAAATATGCATGTTATATTTTAAAATATTTTCCTAGTCCCACTAGGATCAATATTGATGAATACTCCTATTGAGTAGTACTAGCAGAAAACATCTGTACCTTGATGTTCAGCTATTATTTACATTTCTTTGTTCTTCAATACCTCTGTTCTCACATGACTTTTCCCATATGAATGTGGGCCCCCTATGCACCTCATATACTTACTAAAATGGCAAAATAGTTACTGACTGCTACAGAATTAAGTCATAGCAACATTTCTATAGAATCCACAAGAGATTTTTCTTTGTGTTGCATAAAGTGTTCCAGTGAAGAACTGTTTGGCAAAATTTTAAATTGATAGATGAATTGTCATGATGTAGCTGAACAGTAAAACTGGGTTATGATTAATCGACATCAGGAAACACCTTATCAGTAATTCACATTAACTATGCAGGGAATGAACAGAATCCTTTCCCCAAAGGACAAAAACAGTCACACCATGCCATTATTTTAACAGCAGCACCCACGAAAACATCCTTCTTAACCCGTATTTGTGTCACTTGTGTCACCAAGCGGAAGGGATGAAGATCTTTAGGATCAAGAAACAGAAACTCCACTCACTCCTTATCCATATAGACAAAATGTTTTCCTATGACCCTGACCAAAGAAGAAGAAAATCCCACTGGGCAAGGAATCCTATTAAACTGCACTGCCCCGACATGTCCAGGCTTGAAAAAACATTTATTTGTGCGGCTGTACACAACTCATGCCATCTGAGAGCCTTGAAAAGACTGTTCATGAGAGATTTCAAAAATAGCACAGAGATTAGTTTTAAGAACACTCCTTTTTCTCTGGTCCATTCAAAAAAATCTAATTAAAATAGTTCTTCTAAGGATGTCATGGATCAACCATCTGAGAAAGAGGTAATTTAATAGTATCTAGACAGGTATAAGCTCCTTCAGAAGCACAGAAATCATTCCAACCTGCTTTCTGGTTGGGCTGCATGAGGAGCTTTACAAGCAGCTCCAAAAACCTCTCTGCAGACAAAAAGCTTGTCCACACAAGGGAATTCAGGGAAGTTAAGATGAATTAACTAAAGCTGTGAAATCAATGCACATAAGATAAAGTACATTAAATTCCTGTGTGGCCTTTCCCATTCAGAAATAAAGTGGCTCTAGTTCACTGCATCTTAATCCTTCTCCAAGGGATTAATCTTCCCACGGAGAATTAAGCTACAGAATGCTGAAGCTGAGCTACTTGTGAATGAGGGCTGTCACAGCACTGTGGCACAGTCCTGTTGGAGCTTCCTCTCCAGAGCATTCACCTTGCTGGTGTTTTGACAAAGTGACTTTAATCCAACTTTTCTCTTGTTCTCAGCAGACTACTGTATCAGCAGCTTCCTTGACTGCTTTTCTGTGTCCACTTTGCTGCGTGGTATTGCCACAGCCTCTCTCAGGTGAACACCACTTTGTTGTACTGATGCTCCGAGCCAGCTAAATGCAAAGCAGCTCTGGAGGAGGCACTCACTGGAGACAGCTGGGACGGATCCATGCCTGAGCTGCCCATCCCCGTATGCCTGGTGCCACGGTGGCTGCAGCAGGATGGGACCCACAGACATGGCAGGGCTGGCTGGGTCACTGTGTGCCCACGTTCACCTGCTGAGAATTGTGTGGGTGATTAAGAGCAGTCCAGCTCCTGCTATTAATGACAACAGGATCTTACGGTTCTGCTGCCAGCACATCCAGGACCAGCATTGGCTTACAGACTCTTTGACAGATTAAGCACATTTTTTCCCTAAACATCACAGTTTAGAGCACCTTTCAGGCATGACAACTAAAACAATACAATTTAAAGGCTTCCAAGAGATCAAAAGACAAATCATACCTGAGGCGTAGTGCTTGTTACACCTGAAGGTTACATAAAATTTAAAAAAATATTGCATTAGTACCACAGAAAAACCAGAACACAGGTGATTTTTCATAACAGAATGTCATCTGTTTATTTACAAAGTTTCCTGATCACCATTTGTGTTGTGCAGTTTGACTGCATAAGTCACTTGGGTTTCTTTCTTTTTCCTAAACACAACTAAAATATTTTGAAGAGTAAAACTGCTGAATAAATAAAGAACATGATAAAAATGAATTTTAGTACAGCTTGTGGGTTAAGCGTTTGTGAAGGAAGACCAAATATTTAGAATTATGTACTCTTTCCCAATCATGCATTTATTTTTTATTAGTAGTATTCTGTATTAAATTAACTATTTTTATAAATGCTATTCCTTCTTTATACATACATGTGTACTCTATAACCATGCATATTATAAAAAACCTATCTCTGTAAGTGCTTCCAGCAGATTTCCGAAATGTCTAAGATGTTGGACAAGTGGATAAAGTACAGCAAGACTTCGACTCTAACAAGTAATAAATGACCTGACACAGAGAAAGCAATAGGGAAAAGTGCTCAAAGAAGTCTTCCCAAAAAATGTGGATCATGACAAGCCTGAGTTTTAACAGTCCTAAGAGCTTATATCTTGATCTTTCAGTAGACCTTCTCCTTAAAGTTAATATTTTCCCACTCTCTTCAGTGTTTGAAACACACTTTGCCTAATCTATGACCTTCTTGCAAAATCAGCAGCCTTGCTTTACTTCTAAGAAATGTATTTCTTTATATTTCTCAGAATTAGTAAATAAATACTCCTCAGTCAGTTCGAAATCGCTGCTAGCTGTTGCATTTATGATGGATATTTGTTTAGAACACACCATTTCCCACTTCTGTTTAGTTATTAACACCACAAGAAATAATAATAAAAAAAAATTCACCCTCTTTCAATTTCATGGTCTTTTCAAGGAGAAAAAAAAAGATGAGGTGACTAACCATGTGAAGAGATATTATAACCCAACTTAATCCAACAATATCTTTCTGTAGTTAAATGTCAGAATGCATGTTTCTGAAAGAATAAAGCAACAAGGAGAAAAAGAGCCCTTCAGTATAAATTGTCAGGTATTGCTGCTCAGGGGGAAACAGCAATGCTTGGCTTGTAACCAACAAACAAGCAGTTACAAGCAGTTGGGTAACTGACATTTACAGATCTACAGCACCATTAACACGAAGTGATAAAGTGGGAACATATCCTTTGACAGATGAGACCTGATTCCAGATCCTTAAACAGAATTACAGCCACCACAGTGTGAATATTTTTGTAAATGAATTAATTAAAACCTCTTATTTTGCATTATTGATGAACACGCTAATAAAATATTTATTCTAACAAATGGTTTTTGCTATCTTGATTAACACAGCTGCTGTTTAATTAATAGTGGTATGCTCATGTGAACCCATCTAGCCATCATGTTAATTGTCAATCTTGGTATTGGTAACATTGGCTATTGGCCTAGCACCAAGTCATAGACTTAAATGTGTGTTGCCTGATAACTAAAGAAGATATGATGCAAATGAGCTGGAAGGTACTTAATTTGGTCATCTTGAGTTTCAGTAATCATTCAAAGGGACCGATGAAGTGGTTGGAACAGGATGTCCAAAGCATCAAAGATCACCAGCACCTGAAAGTATAAACAGGAGCCTCTGGCTTGATCCAGAGAGCAATATAGATGGCCAGGTGGCCTTATCCTGACAATGTTGAGTTCAAGGCATGGAAACATTCTGGGAGCCCTGCACTGTAAAATCCCTGCCTGTCTTACCTGGACAGCCCAGTCTAATCAAGTGACTCAGAAGACACTTGGCAGTGCTATTTGCAGAAAATCAGGTGGGAAATTGTGGGAAGAGGCTGTTGTCCCCTGCTTTCATCTAGCTGCACAGTGGTTAGGTTACACACCTTTCCTCTAGAGAGAATAAGCAACACATAAAATACTCAGCTATTTCAGGGAATCACAGAATGGTTTTGGTTGGAAGAGACCTTAAATCTTTTCTGTTTCAACCTCCCTGCCATGGGCAGGAACATCTTTCATAGATCAGGTTTCTCAAATCCCATCCAACCCATCCTTTAACACTTCCAGGTATGGGGCATCCACAGTTACTCTTGGCAACCTGTTCGAGTGCCTCACCACCCTCATTGTAAACATTTTCCTTATGTTCAATCTTGATCTATGCTCCTTCAATTTACAACTCTTACCCTTTGCCCTCTCACCACAGACCATGGTAAAAATGGTCTTTCCATCTTTCTTATAATCCCCCTTTATAAACTGAAAGGCCAAAATAAAGTTTAAATAGCCCCAATTTTCTCAGCCCTCCAATTATTCTCATGGCACTCCAAGTGGAATATCACGAAAGTAGAGTAGAGAGGTAGAATCACCTCTCTCAACCTGCTGGCTACACTTCTTGTGATGCAGCCAAGAGTACTATTATCAAGGATTTGATGCATAATTTATTTTATGCTGATATCCTTAAGTAGAAATAAAATAGTAGTAGTCTCTGTTATTCTTCTCCTGTGCAGGTAGTAGAGTCTCAAATGGACCCTAATGTTTTAGTCTAACTAAAATCTCCAGGCTTAAGCTATGGACATCTGCATGAAATATAAATGCCTAGTTTAATAGAAGTGAAATTAGATTACATAATTATCCATCATTAAATGGAAGGAAACTATTAAAACATGTAAGAAATTAAAAAACTAATCATTTGAGCAAATATATGCTGTGAGATATAATTGCTTCAATAAATGAATATTACTAGAATATATCCTATTAAAAAAAAGAATCAAACTGAGTGCAAAAATGTATGTTTACTTGCAAATTAATGTATTTTAATAGTTACTACTTAATGTGCATTAACCTTCCCTTAGAAAAGCAAGGACAAATGCAAAATAAAAGAAGAGCGATGATTTAAATCAAGGCTGTTTTCTGCAGACTGAAACACTTTTCATTAAAATTGATGATTTGGATAATTTTGATTTAAATGTTCCTGCTTTGCTTTGTCATCATCAGCTGTGAGCCTTTAAATACACTCTCACAGAATGAGATTACTTTCCTATCAGCTTCATATACTGTAGTTCCACTGGTTCAAAGTAGATATGTGAGTGTTCACTAAATATTCAAGATTACATGAAGCAATGCCCTGGGCTATCAGGTTAATCTTCAAGGTCAGCTGTACAATAGGTCACTTACCACTGTTAAGCAACTACATAGAGTTTTGTAGAGATCTCATTGCAACAACACAGAACCATTCAAAAGAATGAAATAAATGTACAGTACTCCTGGTTCCAAGAGGATGTGTGTGACATTGTAGGTAAACTGGATTTGGAAGATTTCTCCAATCAAAATGGAAACTGTGCTTGACACTCTTCCTTGTACACATCCAGTTTACCTAGATTGTCATTTCAGTGACTATGGCTTTTTCTTGACTTCTTTTTTGCTGATGAGAACTGAAAATCATTATTTCCTATTTATCTCAGTGGTTCTTCAGTAACTTGGCAAACACAATAGTTTTATTTCTGCGATTTCACTATTACCCATTTTCCCACAAAGATTGAAGGAGCATGAAAGGAGGAGGAACTTTTAAAACTGAATCTTTATGCATAAAAAATTTGTAGGATACAAAGCTTGACAAAATGTCTTAAATTTAACTTATAAAATGGAAACTGTGTAGCAAGAGTGAATTTACTAAGCAAAAGGTAATAATGCATTAAATTACAAAGCATCCTGACCACTACTGTCTCCTGATTAGCATTTTCAGAAGAGCTAACAACTACTGAGGAAAAGCTGAAACATGAGCAGTTAATCTTCTTAGCTACCCACTTGTCACTAACATTTTTATTACTCTGCAGAGGGAACCGTAAAGCCCTTTTCTTCCATTAAAGACTAGAAAAGTGTTAAATCAGAATAGGAGATACATAAGGGGAACAGGATATTATCCCAGTATTTGTGTGTATACACGATCCAGCAAGATAGAAATATGACCAAGGTTATCAGGCACAAAGAAATTAGAACTCTACATATTTCAAGACAATGACAAAAGAAAAAGATCCAGAGTAACAGCAGTATATAGTTGAAGCATAATAATAACCATTTACTACTACAGTATATAGTTATCCAATTATATGACTGTATACAGTTATGCACTTTACCTGCTTGATTAGAAACATTTTATTAGAAACGTATTGTAAAACTGTATCATTACAGCTAATTTCAAAACTGAATGCAATTTTTTGAATTAAAGAATAGACAGTCTCAAAGGTATGCCCTCATTTTTCAGAATTAAATGATGAAATACATAACATTTTTTACTGGTAGCAGTAAGAGGCTCAATCTGAAAGTACTTAAATCTAAAACCCTAAAAGCACACAAACAACTGGAAAAATGTCCAGAAAACATAGCAGGAAAAGGTAGCAGGAATAGCAGAAGTACCCCATGTTGTCTGATTTTTTTTTTCCTCGCCTTCATCTTCCTAAAAGTTAATAAGTTGAATAAAATTCAGGCTGTAAAGGAATTGTCTACCAATTTAATCAGCATGGCACAGAGCTGGTCTGGTTCAACTGTGCCATTTTTGCAGCTGTAGTGGAGAGTTCCTAGAGACTACAACTCTGACAGCCCCTAAAATGTTCTAAGGACTCTAAAAATGGGTGACAGGAGCTTGCGGGTACTTCTGCTTTATATTTACCGCGGAGAAACAATTGAGCAGATACTAAAGTATCGGTTCTTAAAATACATACAGGTTGTCGTTGGCTAATACTGTAGGAGACAATTCCTCTTGAATGCCATCTACCTAGCACTGGGAGCCCATGAGCATGCTGGAAAAGGCTGTACTACACCTGTTAGCTGCTCTGCTTTTTGAAGTTCTACCCAGTATTTGCTGTTCTCAAGTCCTCGTTCCCACTGTGTTTCTTTGCCTTTAAATTCAAAATTGCATTTGACAATCTAATTTTCCCAGGACAAGACCAGAAATATTGTTGTGTGCAGTGGGTCTGGGAATTTATTTCTCCAGCAGCATAAACATATAATTGCTCCTCTTGCCCAATTGCCCAACATGACTTTACCAGTTCAGAGGATTGATGTGCCACATTGCCAAGATCTGTCCCAGCTTTGTTAGGGCTGAGAGACAGAAGGGTGAACTTAGTGTGTTCTCTCTCCCCTCTTCCTCTTTAGCTTAGCTATGGGTTATGATCCCTCCTTTTTTATTTTTGTTTTTGCTGCAAGTCCTTAAAAAAATATTTTGTGTTCTGAGATCTGAAAGATGGAGGATTTTGAACAAACTGTGTAATCCAATCTCATGTATAATTCCATAGGTCACAGAATTTCACCCAGATACTCTGCTAGTACAATGATAATGTCAGAGCAACCCTCACAGACTAAGGTGGGGCACTGGTGCTCCAAGATGAGTTATGTCCACACAAGAGATCTGGGAACATTTGTCCTTTACTCAGAGAAGAGATTAGAAATAAACCCCAAGCATTAATCTTTAAATATTTGGTTGTCTATTGTGTGATAGAGATCTAAGTTTCCTGTTTTGAATGAAAAGGAAGTCTCAATATGTAAAAACACTGAACACAGTATTTAAACATGACTGGTTAGAACATAGTGTTTTATCTTGAAATATATTAATTGCATGTTAATGATACGACTGGATACAGTGAAAGTCCAAAATGTAAAATAAAGCCAACCTTAAATGTTGAATGAAACCTAATGGTTTCCTAATGGAACCCAAAAAGAACAAAACAATGGCAAGTGTAGGGGATGAGAGTGGTAAGAAGGAAGAGGAAAGAGATCTACATCCGAGCAGACTCTTAACAAAATCACTAGAAAAGAATTGGATAAACAAGTGACACTTTAGATCTAGTTTTTCTCCAGTGTGTAAAGAAAATAAAAGTTATCCTAAGACTAGGGTCAAAGTTCTCATATTTAATTTAGTGACTAATTGGCTTGTCAGCTGAATAACAGGAAGTGAGAAAACCCTTTACATCTAATTTTACAATAAGCAGACCAAAAGATGACCTTCCTTCATTTCTGTCAAACTGACTTTGTGTTACTTGTTTTTATATTTTCTAAATACCTGCTTTTATTTGCTTTCACCTTTACTTATCAGTGTTAAGGATAATTTCAGAGTTACTTGCAGATCACACTATATTTCACATCTTTTGATATAACAAAGACATTCAGATTTGAAGGTGTCTTGTAACCCAAAATATTTCTAAAAGTTCTCATCAGGTAATGACTTTACCTCCACCTAAGCTGCATGTACCACTTTGGAAGCTGGTAATGAAATCAGAAGAAAGAATGAAAGAAATGGCTGCCAGTGACTAAAGCCAGTGTAAATCTCTTTGGCATGTGACAAGGTACTTGGGAAGGTTTTTGAATCCCAGGGAAACCGATTATGCATGCAGGGGGTACCAAAGCAAACTGCTTTCAGAACAGCAGAATATTGCAAATCTTGGCCATTTTTTATGCAAATACTCCTTTTAAACTTCTTTTACTGCTTATATTGCAATTATGAAAGATGTTCTTTGTTGATAGAATGCCAAAAGATATTTTTTCCCTCCTTATTAGATCTGAAGGCACATAATGAGAGTATTATTTCTACTTACTTGTTACAACAGACACAGAGAATGTATTTTAATTCCAACAATGCATTGAAATCTGCAAGAACGACTTCTTTTCTATTGAATCATGTCTTTCCCTTCATGAACAATGTAAATAACACATGCATGAAACAATTATATTACCATGAGGCAGTACCCATTTAAAGACAGACAAACTGTGACATGGAAACAGAAATACCTCATTGAAGATTTCAGTGAATTATGACAGTCTGATCCCCACTATTAGCTAACCACCTTTATAGATATGTCTTAAATACCTAAATAATAATAGCTAAGGCTGAATATAATATTATTCTAGCTCCTGTTAATCCATAAACATGGCTTAAAAATCATGTTAAAAAATTGCAAATCTTTCACTAACAACAGTTAGGCCACAGCAGTAAGTCGAGAGAGGTGATTGTCTTCCTCTGTTCTTGTAAGGCCCCACCTGGAGTACTGTGTCCAGCTTCGGGGTCTCCAACATAAGAAGGACATGGACCTGCTGGAATGAAGCCAGAGGAGGCCACGAAGATGATCAAAGCCTCTCCTATGAAGAAAGGCTGAAACAGTTGGGGCTATTCAGCCTGGAAAAGAGGAGGCTCTGGGGAGAAATTAAAACACCTTCCAGTACCCAAAGAGGGCTACAAGAAAGATGCAGAGGGACTTGTACAACTGACAGGACAAGGAGCCTGTGTGAGAGTTGAGGGAGGCAAGGGAACAGATTGCCCAGAGGAGAAGTTGTGGATGGAAGTATTTGAGGCCAGGCTGGATGGGAGAACTTCCATTCTGAGAGGACTTGCAGGAGTGGTTGACACACAAATGCACCTCAGAAGTAATCTCCAAAGTCTGAATGATATGCAGTAGCTTAGACCACCCACTAATCAAATCACACAAAAATAAAAGCCTTGAGTAATAACCAAGAGCTGGTTAAAATTCACAAGAGTGTAGAAATTCATATAAGGCAACATGGATGAGCACAGGTTGTCTGAAAACTTTTCTTATTATCTGGTTTGCAGGGTGGGGCAGAAAAGTACCCACAGAGAGAAATACTGTGTGCTATCAATTCCAAGTTACTTTTGGACATTGCATAGTTCACTGTTCTTTTTATATTACTATTTTGTTTAATATATACAAGGAAAATCACACAAAAAAACCCCTTCTATGTCCACCAGACTTTGACATTTTTGCCTTTTTGGGTGTATTTGTTGAAATACTACAGTGGTGAGCAGTAGTAGATGCCAGATAAAAGAGGTGGAGATATAAAACTCTTTCCTGATCATCACTTGGTTTTTCCTAATCAATTTTCATCTGCCAGCTTATTTAGTAGATGATGTACCCTACGTGTGCTTTCGCTTGTGTATGAATGTACCATACTTAAACCACAGAACAAATGATTCAATTTCGAGCCACAGTTGAACTGGTTTTTTTTTTTTTCCTTTAGAAGGAACAATACTGTAATTAGAAACATGGCTGAATTTATGTGCTTGGCAGCCAATATAGAAGCCTCTTCAGTCAGCATAAACTGCAATTATTCAATATGAGGACATGGGGACAAACATGACAGAATAGTGTAGGATGAAAGATGGTGGAAGGGGAAAGCCACGTCCTTGTTTGATCCTTCCCACTGTAGTTCTCACTATGAATAACATTGTTTAATTTGTTCAAGCTGCTACCTGAATGTGCAGAGGGAGGTGCATAAACACACACTCACACATCCTTTTAATGCTTTGTGGAGTGGTCTGCTGTGATATGTGAGAAACAAGAATACCATAAAAGCTGCAATGTTATCAGTTTGCTCAGGTATTCCCAGTTAAACTGTGTGCTAAAAGGCTTTTGTGCTGGATTCCCACTGGGCAGAAAAGCTATCAAGAATTGCAGTGAAGCTTTGCTTTCTATCAGTGCCTAATGAATTTCCAAAGCTGCTTCTCCCATCATGTCTGACCCACTGTGATCTCTTATACCACATGTCCCTGGCACAGTTTATTTGATTGCAGTAGAAGGTCCCTGTATATACATTGCAGCTTCATGTCCTGTTCCCTCCTGTGAACAGCAGCTTTCACTTGACACTGCACCCCACTGCCCCTTTTACCTTCATCGGGGTCTGATTCTGCAGCCTGAACCCAGGGTGCATCCAAAAGGAGTATTTCCTTTCCAAGCTATCTAAGCTCAGTCATGCTGCTAATCAGGAGCCATTCTAGAAAGGACTTTTCTCCCACCATCAGTACAAAACCACCACAAGCATCCCTTCATGGCCAGTGAGCGTGTCCCCACATGTTGGGTCTATGGGAGGCACTTTCTTGTCTTGCCCCAGAGCCAAGTGTCAGGATGTTTTAGCATAGGAGAGGTAGATTTGGCCCTAACTCCTGCCTTGAGGCTACTCCTGCAAAGAAATGCAAATGTAGCAAGAGAGTCTGCATCTGACAAAAGAAACTGCTCATTTGCTGCACTGAGAATATGTCCCAGAGACAGTTTCACCTGGAAGTGTCTTTGGAGTTCCTGACTGGCTCATCTAGGCTGAGCTTTTGGTTACAACAGGTAGTTTCTTGCCGGGAAAGAAGCTCAGATTTAATCTAGGACAGAGGTGATGGTGCTTATTCAGGTCATGTTCTGGCATGAAGAGAGACTGAACTATACAGACTGAAGGAGATTATGTCAGGCAGAGAAAATGTTAACCTACTTCTCCTCCTTCTCCTTACATCCAAAACTGGGATGGATCTTCGCTGAGAAGTCTTCCCCTGTACATGAGGGACACTGGAGCCTTAAGAGTATGTCTCAAGAGTATGTCACCCCTACTATACATGGGGGAGGTTGAAGGTATCACCAAAACAGGCACCTTTGGACATCTGGAATGTTTCTAGGGTTCCCATGCAGTTGGACTGGCTGTTTGAACTCTCTTTCTGCTTCCTTTCAGGCACAAATAAGTTTAAGCCTACTAAACCATGCTGTGCTGCTCAGGCTAGCTGAATAAATACCTGGGAGGTTAAACTTTATGTCACTCCCCTGCTGATACAATTCCCTCATATTGTGAGCAGAAGTAGAGCTGGGTCATTTAAAGAAAACTTAGGTAGGTCTATTTTAATGGCAACTCTCACAGTTCTTTGAAATGTTAACTTTTACAAAAGCCAGTTTAGATAAAAAAGAAAATAAAAGAGAGTCAGTCTGGCTTCTGTAATAAGAAAATTGGCACAGACTGTAATTATTCAATATGAGGACATGGGGACAAACATGACAGAATGGTGTAGAATGAAAAATAATGGAAAGGAAAAGCCATGTCCCATATTAAAGCCCTTTGGGGGATAATTCAATTGATACAGAACACTTACACCTCCAGAAATTTGTTTGACCAGATCCCTAACCACATCTTCTCAATGATTACATGCTGTCATGGAATAAAATCTGTTCATCTCTTAATCTCATAGATGAGATGAGAATAGGATAGGACTGGGCTATTCAAATGGAAGGGGTCTAAACCAACCATCTAGTCCAACTGCCTGGCCATTTCACTTCTGACCAAAGGTTAGAGCATATTGTTAAGGGCATTGTCCACATGCCTCTTACACACTGACACACCTCTTTAAGTAAGCCTGTTCCAGTGTTCCACTATTTTCATAGTCAAGAAGTGCTTCCTAATGTCAAGTCTAAACCTTTCCCAGTGCAGCTTTGAACCATTCCCACATGCCCTATCACAGGATATCAAAACCAAAGAAAAAGTCAGCACCTGCCTGTACACTTCCCCTCTTCATAAAGCTGGAGAGAGCAATGAGGTCACCCCTCAGCCTCCTTCTCTCCAAACACACGGAATGTCCTTAGCCACTCCTCACAGGATGTGTCTTCCAACCCCTTCCCCAGCTTTGCTGCCCTCCTCTGGGTGCATCCAAGGACCTTCACATCCTTCTTAAACTGTGGGGCCCAGAACTGCACACAGCACTCCAGATGAGGCCACAGTGATGCAAAATACAGTGGTAGAATCACCTCTTTTGACTGGCTGGTGATGCTGTATTTGATACACCTAAAGATGGAGTTTGTTCTTGGCTGCCAGCGCACACTGCTGACTCTTCCTCAGCCTGCGGCTGATCAGCACCCCAAAAAGTATAAGGATATATAAACCATGTATTATTTACTTGATGCAGCAAAGCAAAACAGAAGTCCACTGCAAAATGTTGTAGATAGATCTCGTGGCATTGAGTGACCGGGTGATAAAATTAGAGCTGAAATTCTATGTCAATAAATGCAAAGTAGTGCACATAAGGAAAACCAACTATAGCAACACATACACAGTAATAGGCTCTAAATTTGATATTAGCTCTCAGGAAACTTGTGAATAGTTCATTATAAACCTCAGCTCAGTGCTCAGAGGCAGTCAGAAAGGAGAATCAAATAGCAGAAAAGCAATAGAAAAGAAAGTGGAATACATCATTATGCCATCAAACAAATCCCTTGTGTCCTGCATCCTCCATGCTGCATACAGTTCTTTCTCCTCAGAAAGAAAGTAGTTGAATCAGAACAATTACAGAAAAAGGTGTCAAAGATAATCAAAGATATGGGTGGGTTTAGAAAAGGGAGAGATTAAACAAATTCACCTTTGGAAAGGAGACAATTAATGACAGAATCGTAGAAAAATTAAAACCATGCATGTCTTGGAAAAGATAAATACAAAATAATTAATCCCACTTTTCACTATATAAGGACAATGGAAAATCAAACCAAATTATCAGATCAAAGACTAAGGTGTTGTCTTTCATCACGAAGGAAGAACATTTTCCACACAAATCAGAAACAAACTGTGGAACCAATGCCCAGAATATCCTTGAGAGTTCAGTCCTATACATGGATCAAAAGCTGGTTTTTTTCAGGGAAAAAAATGTTCATCAAAGGCTATGAAAAAACAGACTTCAGATATAACAGATTTGTCCTGGGAAGTCCCAGCCAATATGGCCAGGAGATGTTAAGCCCTCATCTTTGCAGTGTTGAACATGTCAATTTATTACTATTTACATTTGCTAAATTTAGCTGTAAGTTATATAGTTGGAAAATTAGAAGCATGGAAATCTAATGCACACAATGGGAAAGAGATTAAAATATTAACTCTAGGCTTAATGTACACATTGTCATTTCAGCCCAATATTTGGTGAATTGAAATGAATAAATTGAAGTCTCTTGCAATCAGATTTTGAAATTCATATGGAATGGTTTAGTTAGGTATGCTGTCTATTCCAGATGAAAGGGAAGATATAATGTTGATGCTTCCACATAAATTATTGAGAATAGACATGAGTGATGCTCAGCTATTATATTAGATTTCTAGGATTATTCTCAGCAGTTCATACTCTAAAATTTCCTTGCAACCTCATTCATTCTGAAAAATATGAGTTGTTATTGGAGCTGGGCTAGGAAAACTTTTTTTGTTTAATTATGACTAAATTGGCTATTACAAAATGTCAAAATACTTTATACATTGCATTCTGAAGCTTTTAAAAAGTCAAAGTCACATTAATCAGTCTTTGCTGATAAAAAAAATTAATACTTAAGAACAAAAACAACCGCAAGAAAAAAAAGACCTCTCAAATGAAAAGAATGCTACGTTACATTAATTGTTACATAAAATGCTACTCAGCTCACTGTGGGACCCATTTTCACAACCATCTCTAAAACTGATGTCACTCTTCCAAGTACAACCTATGAGCTCTTTGTATTATTTAGATTTTTTGAATTAGTTCATCCATTATCCACTTAGCAAACCTGTTGCAATATATAGCAAAGCTTTTGACACTGTCTCCCACAACATCCTCATAGGTAAACTCAGAAAATGTGGGTCAGATGAAGGGACACAGAGGTGGATCAAGAACTGGCTGAATGGCTGAATTCAGAGGGTTGGGATCAGCAGAGCAGAATCCAGTTGGAGCCCTGTAGTCAGTGGTGTTCCCCAGGGATCACTACTGGGTCCCACTCTCATTCAATTTGTTTATCAATGACATGGATGAAATGATAGAATGTACCCTCAGCAAGTTCACTGATGATACAAAACTGGGGGGAGTGGCTGATCCACCTGAAGGCTGTGCTGGCCTTCAGCAGGACCTTGATCAGCTGGAGAGCTGGGCAGAGCAAAACCTAATGATGTTCAACAAGGGCAAATGCAAGGTCCTGCACCTGGAGAGGAATAACCCCAAGTACCAGCCCAGGCTGGGGCTGACCTACTGGAGAGCAGCTCTGTGGAGAAGGACCTGGGAGTCCTGTGGATGACAAGTTGTCCATGTGTCCTTGTGGCCAGGCGGGCAAATAATATCCTGGGATGCATCAGGAAGAGTGTGGCCAGCAGGTTGAGGGAGGTGATCCTGCTCCTCTACTTGGCCCTAGTAAGGCCACATCTGGAGTGCTGTATCCAGTTCTGGGCTCCTCAGTACAACAAAGACAAGGAGCTACTGGAGAGGGTCCAGTGGAAGGCCACAAAGA
Organism: Orthonyx spaldingii; assembly: GCA_013397795.1. Classification (NCBI taxonomy): domain Eukaryota; kingdom Metazoa; phylum Chordata; class Aves; order Passeriformes; family Orthonychidae; genus Orthonyx; species Orthonyx spaldingii. The sequence goes on from VZTJ01003052.1 coordinate 448,196, forward strand.
TGATTAAGGGACTGGAGCATCTCTCTTATGAGGAGACTGGGAGCTGGAACTGTTTAGTCTAGAGAGGAAAAGACTGAGAAGGAATCTCATTAACATGTGTAAATATCTCAAAGGTGAGTGACAAGAGAACGGTGCCAGACTCTTTTCAGTGGTGCCCAGTGACAGGATGAGGAAAAATGGCCAGAAATGCAAACACAAGAAGCTTCACCTCAACATGACGAAGAACTTACATTGAGGGTGGCAGAGCACTGGGACAGGCTGTCCAGGGAGGTTGTGGAATCTCACCCTCTGGAGACATTCAAAACCCACCTGGACACCTTCCTGTGTCACCTGTTCTAGGTGACCCTGCCTCAGCAGGGGGTGTGGACAAAATTATCTCCAGAGGTCCCTTCCAACCCTAACAATTGTGTGTGATTCTGTGAATTGAAAAGCTGTGCACAGAAGCAACTTTCCTCTGTAACCAAAGGCCTGAAAGTCAAGCCAGTGGGACACGACTGAACTGTATTCATAATCCATAACATCAACCAGTTGGTCCTGAAAATCAACCTCAGAAAATCATCCCCAAGTGAAGAGTACTTAGAAGAAAAGTGTTCTCTTGTTAAATATGTAGCTTTTTTTATAAACTGGTCTACAAAATTCAATGGCCCTCTTTCTCCATTTAGATTTTACAGAAAAAAAACCCAAAGTGATCTGAGGATTTAGTTAAAGGAGTCCAGTAAGTTTACTAAAACCTAAAGATCTCATGTTCATCAGATAAACTCCTACTGCTTGTTTAAAGACAGTCACAATTGTGTTCCAGCTTCACTAGAACTCATTCTTCCTTAATTATTCTCTGTATTTTCTTAGAGATGTGGCTCATTCTTTACATGTGTACATGGAAAAATGTGTGTATTTACAAAATAACACTTTCAAAAATTCTCCAGCATTAAACAACAAAGACTTGTAGTATTCAAATTATAGGTACATTAAATATTTTAAAATAATTATTAATCAAAAAAAGTTTATTCAGCTGAAATTGACCTTTATTTTAAGTTAGGGAAAAGATTCTATGCTACTACATGTAAAGAGGAACAGATCACTAAACCAATAACATTTGGTAAGAATTAACTTTAAGACAAAAATGGCAAAACAGTTTAACTGTGACATTCTCTGTTCTGGGAAATACACAATAACCAAAGTGCAATAGTCAATGCACCAATATGTAATTTGTACCTAAACTGTGACCTGTGGCTCCTTACGTCTTTGCATACTTAAATGCTAAAATTGTGTTGATCACTGATAAGGTCTTAAACAGGAAGGAAAATGGACTCTAAAAAAAAACAACAAAAAACCCACAAATAATTACTAACATGGCTTCAATCTGGTTCTTGGGTAGCATATTAGCTGGATGGTGTGAGAAACTGAAATCACTGGTTCACTGAATCAGTTGTAATTTTACTCTGGACTTGATCATATATTCCATTCTTTCCATTACCTGAATTGAAGTAAGTTGTCTTAATAATCTGCTTCCTGAGGCTCCTGTATGTTTGCTAAGTGTTTTAACAAAACCCATAAGAAATTATAGAACAGGTTGTCCCTTCAGACCATGAACACAAGTGCAGAAAAAAGATCTTTACAAGGCACCTGACTCTGTGTCCAAAGTGACAGGCATATTTCAGAATCAATCAGTGAATTAAAGAAAACAGTACAATACAATTCCCCAAATTAACCTAAACAAAGAAATCATTTTTTGATAGTTCTTTCAAGGAAAAAAAAAAACCAAAAAAAACTTGTGCACTTTTACTGGTGACAAAAATTTCACATACAGATGTCCAATGACTTCAAAAATTGTAATATATCAATTTAAGGTTAGAAGAAGCTTCTTGAAATAGCTGTTAATACATTATAAACTCTTGTGTAAGAAAATGCTAAAATGTCTGTAATCTCTTTGAAAATTAGAAATATTTCTGATTCTCAGGGAGCAGACAATTCATGTTCTACACAGAAAATAAATATAATTTCAGCTTATGAAATTCTTAAATAGCTTTTTATAATAATTAAATTTGGCAATTTGGGGAACCCAGTGAAAACCTAATAGCTGTTATTTTTTGCAAATTTTAATATTCTTAGATAAATAGTATTTGTTTTAGAACAGAGTTATTTTGTCTTATGTATGATTTCTCTAAAAATCTGCATCACTGTGAAGAAAAAGATTAAGTATTTCTTACATTTCTTTAGAGATAAGAAGTGCTACTACAGAAACTTTAAAATTTGCATGATCTTACTCACTTCCATGCAGAAAGTCCAGAGAGAGGGATGAGATTTCTTTTTAATGTTGTAATACATAAACCAATTATACATCTATAAGAAATAACATTGAATGGGAAAACAGCTTGCACCACAGCAGCCCTGAACTACTAGAGATGACAACTCTGGGAGGAGAACAGTGAAACAAGGGCATTAAACACCTAGGAACCAGATGGCAGTGACCTGAGACAGAACATAGCTTCTAGGAACAAAGAGGTCCATGAAAAAGAGATGTTCAAGAAAGTGATCAGAGTGACTGGAAGAATACACACTGAACAAGTACAAACTTTTCCAAGTAGAAGCATAGAAAGCGATAGATTTGGCTCAATAATGGTCTTCTGGATGACCTGCATACAGATTAGCAGAGAAAAATACAAAATAACACCAGAAGCATATAGGGATGAACTCAGAAAGGTCAAGACAAGATACAACTAAAAAGAGAATAAAACACAATAAAAAATACTCAGTGGCATAAATTAATAAAGGGCAAGCTCAAGTAATGAGCTGTTGCAGTCCTCAGGGATAAAACCGTGCCTGAGGCTGCAGGTTCATGTGGCAGTAGTAATTATATTCCAGCCTGGGTAGGTCACCCATCAACTGGGCAGGCCACTGAAGCCATGCAAGCATCTCCTCCAGGACTGGAGGCATTGGTCAGAGAGCTGGATACAAGATTTGACTATGTTTGATGGCATTGCCTTCAGGGGAATGACTACAGACCTTAAGGTGGCTTAGAACCCCAGTGTCTTTTCTCTTTATTCCCTTTTCCAGCAGAAAAATTACCTGTGGCTGATGAAGTAATGCCACTGACAATAATAAAGGACTCAGGTGAGAATAAGGAAGAATATGTTATTGATCACCTGCCTAAAAAAGAAAGCTGAAAAAATTCATAGGTACTAGTCCTGGTAAATTCACCTCAAAGCATGTAGAAGTCTGGATAAAGGAATCTCAAGCATGCTAGAACATATTTGTAACAATTTGATAAAAATAGGAGAGGCTGAAGAAAGTCAAAGATTGTATCCACCTCTTTACACAAAGACAGGGAAAAAGAAAGGAAAGAAAACACACAGAATTCTATCCCTAATTTCATCTACAATAAACTTCTTTAAAAAAAGAACCAAATTATTAGTGGGTAAATAAACATATTAGTAGGAAGGCAAGGTGCTAAGCAGTACCCAATATGAGTTTATCAGAAACTGAATCATGTTATATCAAGGCTATTCCTTCTTAGGAGAGATAGTGGGCTTTGTGGTTAGTGAAGGAGGATTAGGTGTGATAAATTCTGATGTTAGTAAGCATTTTGACATTCTTATAAGCAAACTACGAAAATATTGCTTAGACTAAAGTACTGCTATATAGATTGAACAACTGGCTTGAAAATTGCACTCAGAAATAGCTACTCATTGTCCTCTATCAAATTAAGAAACAGCTGTTGATGGGGCTCAGTAGAATTCCACCCAGGCCCAGCGCCACCCAGCCGTTCCAGCAGACATTGCATTATCTGTGGAGATACTATGCCTTTAACAATTCCAGATGGAATTAAGCTGGCAGGGGTTGCAAATCTCATAGTGAACAAGAATAGAATTAAAATAATATTGCAAATGGACAAAGGGTTTGGAAAAAAATATAGGCCAAGTACAAATTACTGTACTTGGGTAGGAATAAGGAATAACCAACTACTTAAAGACAGAATAGGGTGAACAACAGGCTACCTAGCAGTACCACAGAAAAATGAACAACACCCAGACTGTGACTGGATAATACCATAGTGTTGGGGAAAAATCCCAGAAACCATACCGGGATGCAAAACTGAATTTCAAGGTGAATCAGAAGTGCCCTGGAACACAGCAGCACTGTGGCATCAGATGACAGATTGTGTATATTCTGTGTGTAGCTTTCCCTTCAGTAAAAAGGAGAACCAATGAAAGAGATTTCAGATGAGAATTATAAGGATGATCAAGTGCCTAGAAAACATGACCTCTTTGGAAATCTCATGATACTAAATTACACACTCCTTTAAAACTTCTGGACCTGGGAGTCTGCATTTATAGTTTATTGCTAGTTTTCATTGTTCAGAAAAAAATGAAGTGCAAAGAGCTTCTACAGAATGCTGCCACCTAAACCACTTGTCAAACAATTTTATTCTAGAAATAATAAGTTACTGTCAGAGGATAAAAATCTTAACAGAGCTTTTCAAATTCAATTACAACATGAAACAATTACTACTATAAAAAGATTCAAGGGTTTTCTCATTAATATTTTAAAGCAGCATGACAGATTTTGAGTGTGTTGATAATGATTCATACTTCTTGTTGAGTACCCATTGTAAGGGAGAATCTTAAGACAGTTGAACTGTCTTTTTTCAGGCCAATATATGAATAACATCATTAAAATTGTTATGAATCTACACAGGGCATAACCTTGTCTGACAGCTGTAACAAGAGCCGATGAGATGCAAAGCAGAATCTGATCACTTCAGGTTTCGTGCTGGCTACTACATGGGCAAGATTCAATTATTATGAAAGAAATATGACACACAGGAAAGCTGTCCAAAGCTCAAAGCAGAAACAAGTTGTGTGTGGGAGTATTATTCTCTGGTGAAGAGATACTATTCAAGATGGGATATTACCTTCCCAAAAGGCTGAATAAAATGTCACCGTAAATTACTGTTGGACACTGGGCTGTACAGGAGAATAACTCTGTAATTCTTTCTTGGAAACACCTTTGAAGCATTGCTAGACAGATGTCCACACCTACCCAGAAGGCCAATAAATGCCTAAACATACATATCTACTATAAATTTAGGAATCACAGTGCTCTGCCAAGCCTCCAGTTGCCACTCCACGAGGGTGATACCTTGTAGGCCTAACTTCACACCCCCTTACCATACGCAGATATCTTGGGCATTTAAAATAGCCAGCTGAAGTCTTGGTGGGATAGGACAATGGCATCAAATACTTTCACTCAGAACACACAAGATAATTTCCAAACTGGGAAGAATGAAAAACTACTGAAATAAACAAACAAAAAAAAAAAGCTGAAAAAAAAGCAGTGTTACACAGAATGAAAATATTTTATAATTGCAACATTTTAACACAGAAGTTTCTGAAAGCTGTATCCATCTCAGATTTCTACAACAGATCAAGAGGTTACACCAGCAAAATAACCATTGTTTTATCTTTTTGTCAGAAAATGAAATTGTCATTTTTGTAGTAAACAACAGTGAATGTTAGTTATGTTTTGTTCTTAGTATGTTTTGTTCATTTTCTTATTTTCCCTTTTCACTATATGCCTCACCCATCAGTTTTGTACCCATGCTGTGTTTTATCTGCATTACAGAAGGTGAATAATCCAGATGGGAAAGATTTTCCCTGCTTATTTGTCTGTAGAAAACTCTGGGAAAACAGATATTTTGACTGATATTTCTTGTTTCTTTTACTAGTTAGTTGTAGCATTATATATTTCCCAAATATTTTCTAAATATGTTTACTTCCTCTGAAACTTTCTTAGATGAATTCCACAGAAAAACAATCATTATATTGCAGTATATAAAAACTAATTCCTACTGTAGCTGAGTTCTTACCAGTGGGATACATTTAATTCAAACAGAGATTTAATGGATCTGAAAAATCATTTTAGGTACTAAACTACAAACAGAAACAGATATAAAAGATATTGTCACATGGTCAATTAAGTAAGCAACTCTTCTACCATGCATTTCTTATATTTTTAATAACATAGGAAATGTTATTAGCATAATATATCTTTCATGCTAATCAAGTGCTTTACAGATCTAATTCCATCTATTCAAAATATCCTTATTTTTAAAGGGCTGAATTAGCAAGAATAAAGAATTATGGTAAGTGCAGTGCATATGAAAATATAACTTTCTCTTAGGTAAGTAGCTGCAGTTTCATCTTCTGCCCAGCTTAAATAGTTTAACATGACTAATATACAAAAGGCTTAACAGCTTAGCTCACCTTGTTTCCTAGAGTTGTTTTATGTGCATGATGAAAATTGACAGAAAAGAGAGGTATATAGAAAGAAGAAATATTAAAATATTAAATGCCATGGGAAAGAAGAGATACTAAAAGTGAACCAGAAGTTGTGTGGAAAAAAAGACTGCCTAAACCAGAGCAAAATCCTTCCTTAAATTTTCTCATTGCTTGCTTGCAGGAGGCCAGCTGACTCCAAAAAGGGCTATGGAAATAGCTCTGGATAATCTGCAGCTTAGAAAGGATTTCAGACTAACTGTGCTTTCTAATGCTATGGCCTTGCTTATTTTCCCCTTCAAAGGAGGACCTACTGGAAAGTTATTTATTTATATTGCATATAGATGGCATGCTTTGGGTATTATGGTTAGTGTCTCCAGCTGCAGAGCTCAAGGACATACTCCATCATGGTGCTTAGCAGTTTTCTGTCCTCAGCTCTCACAAAGATAACTTGTAGTCAGAGCAGCAAGTTAAGATCAGGAAAAGCAAGAACCCAGGGTTTAGAATTTATTTATCTAGATCATCCAGCAGTCAAAGCTCAGCTAAATTCAAAGAAAAGCACTTATGGAAAGCAATTTCTCTACTTTGAAAAGACGCCTCCCCCTAGGAGTAGATCAGCTTGGCAACTCTTAGGAAAGACACATCTGGGGCTGATGGGGACTTTAGGGGAGGACAACAAATCTCAGCTGAACCCAGCTGCACTGCCCTTGTGGCTGATTTATTAACAGAAGAATGGGTGACCATGGAACTTGCTTTCACATGGTACAGGAAAAACTATACTGTTCCTAAAAATGGTTTACATCTTCCTAAAGATGGTTTATAATGCCTGACAATAACCTCTTTGAACTCTTTCTTTTATAGCATATTTTAAGCAAGTGCTTAATAAAAATACAGCACCCTATTGGACAGAGCAAGTATCTAAGCCTGCTGAGATAAATTTATAAAACCCCTAAAAAACCTGACTAGATATTGCAGGTGAGGCAGCTGAAAGAGAATTCATTTCTTCAATGAATAAAAGTTGATACTGAGATAGTATTTATTGGATAAACATAGTAGCATTCAAACATGGGTTTATTGAAACATTATTTTAATACACTTTAAGATCAAATGATTCCAGATGGTTAATCTGGAATTCCCACAGATGGGCCTGTCAGATATACCAAAAGTTTAATCAGACTTTTAACAAACCAATTGGCTTTGAACAGCCTGGAGTCTCAGGGAGAAAAAATCCTTAGGAACAATCATAAAAAGATTGATGAAGATATCTGAATAATAGGCAACAGCAGTTATGAGCATCGAGAGAACACTTGAGTGCACTAAATTCAGGCAAAAAGTAACAGCACAAACAAGTAAAGCAACTGTAGCCAAGAATAACGTGTTTCTAAGAAAGGAAGCTGTGCTTTTGATTTTTCCCTACGTGGCTGAGACCTCAAATCTTGAAAAGAAAGAGACATGTATAAAGGATTAGCAAATATTTATTTTAATACTTTGAGCAACACTTACCTTTAGGCAAAGACCACAGTATTCATTATCTTTAACATTTGACTACTGACAGAATATAGCAAATGTCTGTCCCTATTTTGCTATGGGCAGAAGCTATTCAAACTAGGCTATATCCAGAGCAGATACTTTGCCACTCCCTTCCTTTCAAAAAAATGCATAAGGAACGCTTACTTCTATAAGCACATTGCTAATTAACCCTCATATGAGGCACATAGCTACATACTGTAATATTACTTTAATAGTTGTAGAATCATAGAATAGAGTCATAGAATGTTTTGGGTTGGAAGGGACTTAAAGATCATCATCCAACAGGCAGGGACACCTTCCACTAGACCAGGTTGCTCAACGCCCCATCCAGCCTGGCCTCAAACACTTCCAGGGATGGGACTTCCACAGGTGCCTTTGGGCAGCCTGTTCCAGTGCCTCACCACTCACTGGGTAAAGAAGCATATGGAAGCACAGCCACTCAGTTATTCCCTCCCCCACCAAGTGTCACACAGAACAAGGACCAAGATCTATCAACTTACACATTTCCATCAGTAAACCACTTAGACCTTGTCAGAGCTTTTAAAAGCACACAGAGTGTTTAACAGTATCAAGACAAATAACAGTAACTCATGAACATATTTTAAAGCTTTTGTTATAAAGGCCCAAAGAGACATGAGGTCTTAAAATCACATTATAAAAAATTAGATACTGGAGTTTAATTAAAGCATGGTAAAATATGAGAAACCTAATCCTGATCCCATGTCACATGCTATCCAACACCCCAAATCCCATGTTAACATAAACAGGGTAAACAAAACTTCCAGGTGAAAATCAGGTCTCTCACCCACCCTCAACTGTTTTTCTTTCCTTTAAAATACTTTTGATAGTACTTCATACCTAATTTTTTCAAAGTGAAGCAGAAGACAACCTAAAGTCATAACCAATAAAGACACTTCAAGTGCTGTTTCTGAGTGGTTTTGAGATACAGAGAATAAGAAGCTGTTCTGACATCAAACAAAATTGGCATCTTTGCACAGATCTGCTAAATCATCCCACTGTGCCCTCTATGTTTCACCTACTGCATCAGCAAAACCAAGTGAAAGGGTGCCCCTCTCTGTTAGGGTTGTGTCATCCCACTACCTGAGGCTTTGAAAACATCTATCTCTCAGTTACTCCCTGGAGGTGCAATTCTTCTGAAAACAGAAATTCATGTTGTTCTGAAAACCTTTTCTAAGAACCACTCGCACCCAAAGGCTCTTAACAGCATTTTTGTGGCTTTCCAGAGACTGATCTGAGGTGGCTCCACATCACCTACCTATCCCAGCTCCCCAGAGGAAAATCCTCTCAGTGCAGGAATCTGAGCCACTGTAATGCTGTACTCCTCCACAGAATGCAAGTGAAGAAGGATGCACCTCACAGGTAATATTGGCCAAATTAACCTATCAAAGTCACTAATAACAGCATACTGATGCTAAAGCTCCACAGAAGCTCTCCTGTCCACTGCTAATTACTTCTGCTGTGGGTATTTCTGGCTTCATGGGGTGATTATAACATGTTCTCTCATTATTAGACTTTACAACTCCCATGTCAGGTCACAGTCTAATTCTCCCATAGGTAAAACTCATTCAGAGCAAAATGAGGGATCCTGTGTCATGACAATTATTGTCTCAATTAGTGACATTATTAATATGCTCTAGCAAAAGAACAACTGCACTTTACTGCATTAACAGGTGGAAGTGTTCAATTCCTAATTAACATTATAAGACAGAAAATTATTAGACTACATCTAGAAAGGTCAAATAAAGGGTAAGAAAAACAGAACTAGACTGCAGTATCTGTACCCAGGGAGTCCATTTCAAGTTGTGGGCTCCTTTGCAAGCGACAGAAAAGCAAAAAGCCAAAATCTCGTCACATGAGGAAAAATTTCTGAAGTGTATGTTGTGTTCTTCTAAGAAATCAATACTGCATTTGTAGAACAAATTACTTCACAAATGCCAACATGCAGATGCACCGTTGACTGCCTCTGCATTTAGAAACTCAGTCATAATTCACAGGAACAGAAAAAGCCTCCCCAAGCTGCCTTTTCACTGCCATTTAGCCAGCCATGCTGCAGGAATTCTTCTGCCTTTTAGACCCAACATCCTTCTATTACCTTCTTGGTTTCCATCCACCTTACTCAAGGAAAGATGATCTGAGGATGATGCACAATACAGTAGAGTAGAATGTAAAAATAACAGCTTTTACATAGCACTTGGAAATAGTGCTGAAACTTCAAAACACAATGCTAGGCAAATCTGGGGTCTCCAAAATTCCCAGGATTCCAATGAACCTTTTCTTTTTTTTTTTTTTTTCCAGTCCAGTCACTCTTTTTTAAGCCACTTTCTGTCCATTATGGGGTTTTTTTCCCCTGTAAGGATTATCTCATACAGTGTTTACAGAATTAGCAAGTGGGTTTTCAGAATATCACTAAATAGTGTGCTTGTGTGGAGGAATTTATCTCAGTCTTTAAAGACTGAAGCTATTTGCCTTCAAAAAAGCCTATTTTCATATTTTCAGTCCTTACAGCTTCACTGCAACAGAGCTAAACAATATAGTATTTCACATGCAAACTTAGCCATGGAAATCCAGAACAAAGTCTTCAAGCTTAATGTTTAGGAATCCAGCAGGTTAGTCTGAGAGAGTGTCAGGGCACTTTCCCAAATTATTTTGCACTTTTTTGTTTTGTTTAATTTTTTATTTGTTTTGTATTTCAAAGCTGATTTAGACTGGAAACTCATCCTTGTCCAGAGTTTTTGACAGATACTATTAAATACTTCAGATAGGGTGGTCAAAAATCAGTAAATAATTACATATTTAAGAAGATTTATATGTATTTTTTAAAACCTTATGTCCTTGAAACAGACATTGCCTGCTCTGCTGAAAAGCTTCTATAGTTGATATCATGCCAAAGCTGCCTTTCTGATTTTGTGTGGCCTCATTGAAGCTGGCCAGAAAAGGAGGACGAACAGCCAAGGAACAGGTACAAAAGGAAAAGAACATTTTGGGGATGGGAATAACACAAGACACTCTGTGAGAAGGCAGAATTACTATGAAAGTGAGCAGAATACAGTGTTCTGCACTGATTGCCATTCTCCTGGCAGCAGACAGATGTACTGAGTGAAGAGCTTCTCTCCCTTTATCATCATTATGGTTATTATTGCTGTTGAAAGGAAATGGTACCTGAAAATTTATTGAAGACTGATGTGCTATTTCCTTTTCAATAGGTGTTGCTAGTACTTAATCTAAGATACACTTATCACTTAAACTCCCAGCATTTTTAATTTTTAAATAGTATTGCAGATGTATTCTGTATATGTGGTAAATCTGTAAAAAATATTTTCCCTTCCTATTTAAACTTAAATGGAAATTTTGAGATTCATTGCACCAGGGCCAGGATTTTATCCACACTCTTAACTTCTCTCAGATTCCTCCTTCTTGTTGTGCTAACAAAAAAGATTTCTAAAAATAATTTCCCATCTTCAGAAGTAGCTAACTGCTTCTGTTTCTTTTATCTGACAAGGGAACAAGAAGAGTGATTGAAAGATTTTGGTTGTCTTCATTGATATGAAAAAACCCAAAACGTTTCGCTTTTCAGCACACAGCGTATTTAGCAATAGAGGCTGCAGTTACCCAGCCACTTCCATCACCAGCAAGGTGAACTCCTCACCCCGAATCCTCAAATCCTTCTTGTTGTCTCCTGTTTGCCTGTAGCATGATCTCCTGCTTGTCTCTCACCTTCATGCACACAGGCTGAAAGACTGATGGCAGAAACACAGAGTCACAGAACTGTCTAGGTTGGTAAAGACCTTTAAGATCAAGGTAAATACAAAGGTAAGACCTTTAAGATCAAGTCCAACCACTCATCCAGCACTTTCAAGTCCACCACTAAACCATGTCCTAAACACCACATCTACATGCCTTTTAAATACCTCCAGTAATGGAGACTCAAGCAGTCTGTTCCAATGCTTGAGAACCCTTTCTGATGAAGAAGTTTTTCCTAATACCCAACCTTTTGAGATTTCTGAGCTTTTGAAATGTCACAGCACTCTCACAGCCACACCAGGGCTATCTCCAAGGCAAGTCTCAGCAATAACAACATCAACTGCTTCATCATCAGCATCTGCCTTCACCCACTTAAAACACAAACCTTTGATACCATACAGTGCATGCTCCTCCCCACACCATGATTGGTTAGCTTAGCTGCCCCACCCAGGTTCACAGCTGAAGCTCCTTAGGGTAGAGGCCACACACCTGAAATCCATCTAGTCTAAGGTTATATTTTCCCACAATTCCTCCTTTTTTTCAATTACAAATATCTTGTTCTATTTTCACTTAATTCTTTTAAACTACACAATACGTACTATTAAAATTTTCACAACTTTATATTCATAATAAGTTATAACAAACAACTCTTGGAAACTTGCATAAGTAATTGCCACTCACTCCAGCACAGCTGCTTCTATGCTGTCACTGCCTCTTTAGTGGTATAGAGTGTTCAAAGATGGAGTTTTCTTCTGCTAATTGGCCCCCATATTTCAGTCCCCGGTCACTCACCTTGAGATCAAGGTGTCCCTCATCCAAACCCTTAGGTTCTCTTCACCATTTTTGCTAGGCTGGGCTTTTTGTCTCCCAGTCTCTCACCTGTGAGCAGGTGTCCCTTCCTACTTTCACAGACCTCCCGGACCCTTAGGCTCTCTCACCTCCTTTGCTTGGCTGGGCTCCACCATTGGCTGCTCTTCTCCACAGTCCCAGACCCTCTACAACACGGTCACCAATTGACAGTGGACTCATAACTGCTCACTGCTGTTATCCGCAATCTCTTCTTCCTCACATAGGGCACCATTTGTCATAGCACTCTCACAGCCACACCAGGGATAGCTCCAAGGCAAGTCCCAGCAGCAACAACATCAACTACTTGACCATCTACCTTCAGCCTCTTAAGACACAAACCTTTTATACCGTACAGTGCATGCTCCTCCCCACACCGTGATTGGTTAGCTTAGCTGCCCCACCCAGGGTCACAGCTGAAGCTCATTCAGGTAGAGGCAGCACAGCTGAAATCCATCTATGCTAAGGTTATATTTTCCCACATTGAAACAGGTGAAAAAAAAACTTTAATAAACAGCAAAGAAGAATATTTAAAGTGTGTCAGCACAAGTGTTTGCATCAATAAAGACACGGAGTTGAAGCATGCTGGGTCAGAACTCTCTGAAATTGGCTTTCCCACTCGGAAAGCAGATTGGTGTTACTGTGCTGGAGTGACTGCTCCCACTTGGGCAAACCTCCTGGCGTGTGAAGGTTGAGGGTCTCCGTCTGTACTGCACAAGCAGCGATCAGCCATGCAGAGCACTCACCTTGGATTTTCATTCCTTGTTTGCTTGTCATGACCCTATCACACTGTTTCTTCACAGGAAATATTAACTTATTAACTGAATTGACGCTTTGAATGGATTTTGATGCTTGACTATTTTGTTTTGTTTTTTGTTAAATCCATATCATATTTACCAAAGAAATAGAACCATTTTCTCCCCCACTTCTTTTCATATTCATCATTACTCTGTTGACAGGTTAATCTACAGGATATAGAAAACTAAATATCTTTACTTTGAATTGATAACTTGCAGAAAGCACATAGAGCCTCTGGAAGTCCTTATGTAAAGGGTACATTATCTCTTTAACTTAACAGAGCTTTCCTTTCAAATAAATGACCTATGACCTCAAATAATCTTCAGCTTTCAGGCTTTCCCCTCTCTGTCTTTTTTCCTACTAAAATATGGATTAAAATCACATTTTTGTCTGATGCTCTTTCATCATGACTTTGAACGAGTGTCAAACTTCCCCTGGAAATAAATGATTGTGCTAATTTTCCAACAGTTATTCAGAAAATGAAAACGCCTTCATGAGTCATGTCTTTATTTGTAGCTTTCCTGTTTCCTCTGCGGGCCCCTCCAGGCCACCGAGTCCAGCCCCTGCAGTCCCTGCCTCGGTAGCTCCGATCCCAGGCCGGCGGTGGCTGCTCCGGGCAGGCAAAGACAGACGTACAAGTTGCATTTATCAGAGTCCTTTATTCTTCCCTCGTCGAGGGAGAGGCGGATAACAAGATGCGTAGTGGAAACGTGGCCAGACTCCCCTTCCCCCTTCTTGCCTCTCTCTTTTATTCCCTCTCCCCCTGGTGGGCAGGGCGAGAGGCCAGCCAATAGACAAATGATGAGCCCGTGACATGTGGCCAGTCCTGGGTGAACAGGGGAGGGATAAGTGGAATGCAGAGCGGTGAGTGGCCAGGCCAGGCCAGGATGTCCCTGGTGGCCAGCACACTACCACATTTATTGATTAGATTGAATGTATATTTTCAGGTAGAAGGGAACAGTCACATTTATTTCAGAGTTCTCCAGATCGGGCTCTGTTTTTCCTCTATCTTCTTTAACTCTATAAACACATGTTTTATAATGTACTTATATCATGATACTTACACTGACTATTTTTAATCCAGTAGATTTATGTTTAGACTTCTAGAATAATAATATTGTTTAGGTTGGAAAAGATCTCTAAAATCATTGAGTGCAGCCATTAACCCATCACGGCCAAGTCCACCACTAAACCATGTCCCTGAGTGCCACATCTACACATCCTGTAGATACCTCCATGGATGGTGACTCAGCTGTAACAATTTAGTATCTCACGTAGTGTATGCTTGGAATGGATATTATACCTCTCTGCAAGGAAGCATACTTTGCTCCTAGTTTTATCTAAAGGATAAAAGCAGTTTGGATTTCTTTTTTTTTTTAGTCAATAAAGAAAAGCAGGAGACAGCTGCTTAGTTTTATAGCTTTTTTCTCCACTAACATCCTCATTTGTTCTTATGGGAAGATTCATTTTATTCCTTCCAATCAGAATCAGTGGTCAAATGGAAAATGTGAATGGCACATAACGAAGTAAATAAGACACTGTGTGAGGGGAAATTTGGTTGGTTAGAGCACAGGTCTAGGCTATAAGGACAATAATAGAGCTCTAAAAGTGCCATATGGTGACTAAAAGGCTCAATTTGTTTCAGAAGCGCTGCATTACTCTAGATAAAAGGCCTTTTATATCAGCTTCTTTATATCTCGTCTTTGCAAATCGACTCTGCTTTATTCCTTTACTCATTTACATATTTTTCTGTTGTTAATAGCAAATGAAAGAAAGCTCCAAATCTCACAAGTTCCATAAAAAATCATATTTATTCTTCACAAGGTTGTAAATGTATGGATAGTCTTAGAATTAGTAAATATATCTATTACACTTTTGCCCAAGACAGATATAATAAAATAGGCTGTATGGATGGTGATAGGAGTTATCTATAAAATCAGATTTCAGTAACATATTCTAGATGAGATTGTTAATCAGCTAGATCATGAAATAAGTCACTTGTGTTATTTACTTTCAATCGACATAATATCAGTTTCATGTATACTTACTAAAATATATGTTATCTATATTTCAGATTTACAGAAAATAAGACAAACATAGTTTCAGGAAAGGAAATAAATATCTGCCTACAAAGGAAACAAATTAAATTGATTTGCTGGTTATATACAACCCTAATTTAGCCAAAACAAGCTTTATAGCTAAGTATGGTTTAACTGCAGAGAGCAACTAAGTACCAAGCAGCTGCTTGCTCACTTCCTGCTCTTCCCTGGTGGGGAGGAGAATGGACAAAAAAAAGTAACCTCATTGGTTGAGGTAAGAACATGTTAATAACTGAAGCAAAATATAATACTACTAATAATACTAATGATAGCAATAAAATTAATAACAGTAGTGATATACTAATATCACTAATGTAATACTAATAACACTAGTGATACTAATAAAGTTAATGATAGTAATGAAAAGAAGACAGAGAGAAAAATAAAACCCAAGAGAAAGAAGTGATGCCCAATTCAGATGCTCACCACCCGATGAGTGATGCCCAGCCCATCCCTGAGCAGCAATTGGTGGCTCCTGGCCAATTCCCCCCGTTTATTTGTGGAATATGATGTTCTAAGGTGTGGAATATCCCTTTGGCCAGTTTGGGTCAGCTGTCCCAGCTGTGATCCCTCCCAGCTTCTTGTGCCCCTGCTCCGCGGCAGAGGATGGGCACCTGCCCCGCCCTTGCCTTAGGGTCACCCCTGCTTAGCAGCAATTAAAACAGCAATGTGTTATCAACACTATTCTCATCCTGCATTCAAAACACAGCACTGCACCAACTAATAGAAAGAAAATGAATTCTGTCACAGCTGAAACCATGACAGTAATTGAATTCTTTGAGTTTTCATTTCTGTACAAATAATAAAAGTATACATAAAGCCAACATTTGCTATATATATATATATAGGACTTAGTTTTAACCTTGCTTAGCATAAATCAAAGGTTGCTCAGTTAACAGTACTAGAAATACAACAATGTATGTGTGCAGTGAGAATTAAGCCAGACTCTCCTTGTGACATAGCCTTTTTTCCTCTGAGATGTAGTATTCTGTGCAGTCCTCTCAGCAGCAAAGACACTGTCTTTGCCAAGGGCATAAAATATATTGCCTGGCACACCGAAAAAGAACTCATATTGATGCAGATTTGATGCTTTAAAGTAGGAATCGGTTTGCCATATACTCCTGAAAAACATAGTAAAAGATAATTGCTATTTTCATTAACTGTCTTACTTACCGAGTTACTTGCAGTGGTTTAGAAAGCCAGCAACCTGGACTGATCTCAAAAAAATCACAAATAGATGTTTCTCTGATACCCTGGTAGCAAAAGACAATATTCAGTCCCTTCTGATAGACATGCAATATCTTTTAATTGGATGCTGGTACTTCTTCATACAGTCAAGCAAACATCTTGGAAGTATACAGGACAGAAATGAAAACTGGCTGGGAAAATGTTTTGAGAAAGAATTGTATCATAAGAACATTTAGAAATAAGTGTCAGAAGCTCAAGCACAATAACAGACAGAGTAGAGAATAAGGACACAGAACACTCTATTCTTGAACAACCAGTATTCTTGGAAAAAAGGTGAGGAGTCACTGCACAGGCTTTTAGCAGTGATAGCTGGCCAAATAAAAATGAAAAGAGGAGACGTTAGAGAAGACAAACAGAATGTCTCTTTCCTTTCCTTTAACCTCTCTCCTTCAGGTTCATTGCTTAAAGAAAACAAAATAAAACAAAACTAAAACCAACATCAGGAAAACCTGAATGTGGTGCTCCAGAAGCACACCCAGTGGAGAATCAGAGAGAAAGATGTTATGGACTGGGGAGTACGAGCTTCCCTGCACCATAAAAAAATAAATGAATCCACAAAGAGTCATAAAGCTAAGTATTTTTCATGAGAGAAAAGAGGGACACCAGCATGCAATGAGAGACTGATCTTTTATAGCAAGGAGATCACGTTCTTCTCATAGTTAACTAAAAAAAGGAGATACTGAGAGCACTATATGAGAAAAATAAAACAAAGAGCATACATAAGGATCTTGTTTTTAAAATGCCATTTTTAGTACTTAAATACACCTTGATGTGGACTGTTCTGTATCCTCCAATGCATCTGATTTCTGAAAAGATCAAAATTTGGCCATTAGCCATAGTACCTGCACATCATATAAAAAGATTAATTTCTGCCATGTAATTTTTAAAAGAAGTGAAACCCTTGCATTCTTATTTTGGTAAATTCAGCCCAGTATTTTTAATCACTGATTTACAAGAAAAATGTTTGCCTAGGATTTCATTAAGCCTTGATACTTAATGAACCACACACAAGTATGGTTGCTGCCATGTGCTCTTGGCTTGTGTGAGTGAATTATGTTACATGTAAGTGTCATTGCTGACTTTTAATTCTTATTCATAATTCAATTATTGATTGCTTTGAAATCAAACCATTAGCAGTGGTGCAAGCAGGAACACACTGCAATTCACCTGGGAGACCTCCAGAGAGCAGAGGTCTGACCAGGTGTACAGGAATATTAAAAGAGTTGTATTTCTAGTGTGCATTACAAAAGTGTCACGAGCCATCATCACCTTACCCTGTAATTTCCTGTGTTTACTTTGCAGATGTCTAACACATGTAACAGGGAGGCTCTAGTACCCTCTTACTTTGGAAAGCTGAGACAAAGTTTCCTGACATCAGTAAGAGGCATAGCATGTTACATCAATCATCACGGTAAGCACAAAGTACGGGCTGCTAGGGAGCCCATTGAATATTTTCAAGTGTTCATTCAAACTCTGAGCTTTATCCATTCTCCTTTTAATCTAATCAAACAACTTAGGGTGTAGTTATCCAGATATACTAAAGGAGAAGGGCTGAGCAGAAACAATTAGTACTTGCAATACTTGCTTCATCTGCTAGCAGTGGACTTCAACACCCTTCACTCCCTCACAATGTCATTTAATTCTTGTTTAAACAGCTTCAGCGTTTTTATTTCTTCAGCTGTGACTGTTGGACCATTTACTATAGTCATGGCTCTCAATGTGATAATGGCTTTGCAATTTTCAGGCATCTGTTCCAGATCTGTTTTCCTTCAAGTTTACTTTATGAACATATTTCTTCTCAAGTTACTATCTAGCATGAACAGAATAATATACCTAGAGTAGAATGAAAGTGACACTCACACAAAACTAATTTTAGAGGGTTTTTTCTGTCAGCTCCTTGTCCTCCTAATATATGCATTTATGTGATTGTCCATGTCTCTGCTTTTTGCTTTTGTTGTGCTAAAATACATTTATATTGATTGACCACATTTGAATTGAATAAGCAAACCCTGCATTGAAAAGAAAATCAATCCTTTTTTAATTCTGAACGTATCACTTTTTAAGTAGGACAAAAAATTTCCCCAATTAAACATGTGCATGAAACCACACTGGCAAAAATACAGACTGATCTTTCAAAATCATATCCTTTAAACATGTATGTAATAAAAATGGGCCAGTTTTTTTCATAGCCACTATCAAGTAATGAGAGAAAAGAAAGGGATTCAAAATGACCTGCTGAAAAGACAAAGGGATTTCCATTTTTCTGCATCCTCATTCTCTTTTTATGGTGATTTAACTCATTTTGCAGCTGTCCTATGTCTACCTCTGGAATCCAAATCTTAGGCTTTTAGCAAAAGTCTAGCCTGTCAATTTTTATCAGGGGCTTCTGAAGTTGCTAATAATTTGCATTAGTGGATGTAGATTGCCATTAACATTGAGCCTGGTTAAACAAAATATTCCTGAATCCTAACTGACCATTTCTAATGAGACTATTAGAACTTTGTATTCAGTAGTTTTGCCTCTAGTATGTCCTTGATATTCCTCAGGAACTCATTCATTGTGGGCTTTCCATTTAAAAATCCACATGAAAATGAAAGCATATTAAGGATAAAAAAAATAACAGTGCTCATCATGAATCAGTTTGAGGCCTACCAGCTGGTCTTATCTCCCTATATATACCAGCAAATTTAGTTGCCCAGAAACAATTTTAAACTTTTTGTTTCTAACACTCATTTTGTTTTTAAATGCCATAAACATTTCTCTGACAACTAGAACCACATAATTCAAGTCTATGAACATAATGAAGGATTATTTACATGAGCGAAGATTTCTAGGACTGAGTCTTCAGCTCCTCAATCCCATATCACACCTTCCATTGTTTCACCATCAGAGTGATCAGACTTATTTCAATAAAGCCTGAGTTTGAGCATGCCTAACATATCCCCAGAAATCATAAAAAAGTGCATCTTCTTCTGCTTTGTTTCTTTCTTTTCAGTCCTTGATTACTTAACTCTTGGGGGAGCTCTGGGATGCACTTTCTGTCCAAACGTCTGAATGAAAGTTGCCACAGTGATGTATTGCTAAAGAGGAGATAAAACATTATTCCTCAGAGCCAAGAGACCTCTTTACTCTGAAAATAGTTTTTAAACCCAAATGCATTCCTGAACCAAGATATCTCAGGGCAAAGAAGTAGAAGATAAAAGCTGTCGTGACTCTTCCCACATACATTGTGGAGAACCAAAAACACTTAGCTTGTTACTCACCTAAATTAGAGAAAATTGAAGAGGGGCTTTCAAGAGAAACAGCATAGACACTGCTGACTACAATAAAATGAGTATTGCACATCATCTCCTTAGTGGGAACTCTAAACTTCACAGGCTTTGTACCACTTTTTAGCCCTATCCTTGGCAAAGAGACTTTGCATATCCTCTTGCACAATCATACTACTTTTCTCTATAGTTTGCTGATAAGATGGATTATTCCATCGAGCCTGAAGGACAGAGATAGGACACGTTCTTTTCTTTGTCCCATATTAGTTCCTTTTTCTCTCGTAACATTAACTATTTTACTTTCTTTAAAAATACGTGTTAACTCCATGCTCTTTGCTCCATCCTCTATAACTTCTTACATCTCAAACCCTGAGATCATAATGACAGCTGCATATTTGTGCCAAATTCATTGTCTCAGTGTTACCCATACTGTTACCTCCTTGCTTCTCCACTTGGTGTTCTCATGGTCTCTCCTCATCGCCACACTTTCCCCTTTGATTATTGATCCCCCTCAGCTCCTATATTCTCTCATATGCTATCCACAGTCATGGCTCTCAAACACCTTTTCATCCATGGTGACTCGCTGGTCGTGTCACTTTATGTCTCTCTCCTTTCTCTCTCCCCCTCCCTGTTTTCAGGACTGTTGACACGTCCAAAAGCAAAACTTGTGCACCTCTTTCACAGAAAGTACTTTCATATTCCTTTTTTCCAACTACTGTATTATCTCAGTTACTTTGATATAAAATATTAAAGTTGTTTTTGATTAGCTTCCCTTTCCTTCCTTTTATGTTCATATCAGTATTCTCGCACACAAACTAATCTTCTTACTTCTCCCCTTATAACTGTTCTAAATTCCTCTGTTCTCCTCCACTGTTATCTAAAACTGTAATATGGCTACAGCTTTATTTTTTCTTTGTGCTTTATCAGAACAACAAATCATCCTTTTTTTTTATGTCATCTTGGACTTCTTTCAGAAATGAACTTAGCAACTATTTATAGCAATAGAAGTGGAGGGCAGTATCTGGAAGGGCAAAGCATGTTTCCTAAGACTGGAGTGAGTAATCTGTGACAGGACATACACAAGAGTGCAGAGCGGCCACGCTCATTAAAAATGCATGTTAATTCCTTAAGCAATGTTCCTCACAGCCTTTCTAACAAAGCAATGTTCCTCATAGCCTCTCTAACACAGCCTAAGCCTTTGACTCTTAGCTGGCACTTCCCAAAAAATAGATATTAACAAAGTCTCGCCGTAGCAGCGATGAACAGAGACTAGTAAGTAGATCCTTCAGCTCTCTGAGAAGAGAAAATGACCTTTAGTGGAAGAAAATTAGACCTTTATTCTCTCTGGTCCAGAGGGAACTTTCAGTTATGCAGTTAAACAAATGGCATATACTCGTCTCTTCTTCATTTATTGGCAGTATCTGTGCAGGCTCTATCCTTGGGAGACTGTTAGTATTATGCCATTTAAGATTAATTCAGCAAGGTTAGGAATTAAATTAATATGTTTTCATTAATATTTGAACAACATATTACCACTGCCCATAAGATTATTTGTAACTCTCTGTGCACCACAATATCATTAATAGATATTATCTAAATGAAAAACTTCTATTCAAAATGTGTTTGATATTGCTAATTAAAATACATATTGCAAGGTGAATTAATGTAGTAAATGTATTATTAAAATAAATGTATATGTGCATTAGCTAATTATTTAATTCACTCTGCCCAACTAGCAGCAGAATGAATCCATATATATGACACAATTCCATAAATTAATCTCACCATGAGTAAACTGACCTTGCTTCACCCCACTAAACAGCTCTAGAAGGTTAAAAAAAAAGAATATTTTTGCATGCTAAGAAATTCAATTAGTCAACCTCCAAACCCTAGACCTATTTATAAAAAGAAATGTACTATTTTTAAGTGAAGTAATAATTTTAGTTTTACTCTGTTGGTCCAAAAACAGGCAGTAAATTGGGAGTAATGCTCAGAGGACTCTCCAGATTAGCAACCATCCAGTCCACTCAGCAGTTAATGCTTTTTCAGAGGAAAGACCAGATTTGGTGGTGGTATAGAAAAACAGATACATAGTTTCCCAAATTATGCACATTATGCTAAATTAGGAAAAGCCACAAACTGAGAAAAGAGAATAACAAGGAATAAGGTGGCAATATGAGTAGGATCAGGAGCTTGAGCTTCAAGTGGCAAAAAAAAGCAGGTCAGCACTTTCTGAAAATAGCAATCTAAACTGTAACTTTTTCTGATGGAAATACTTGGAAAGCAATAATCCTAGGAGAGACTAAAGGGATATACAGGTTGTAAATTGATTGTGAATCTGTGCTGGGAAACAAAGGAAACCAGTATGATTTTGTGCTGGATACCCATAAACAGTGTGGGCTAGGAGGCCAAGAGCCACTTTCTACAGAGCACTGCCAAAGCCATGTCTAGAATCATCCATCTCAGTATTAGAAACTGCCAACAGAGAGAATATTTGAGGAAAATAAAGAAATATATGCATGTAAGAAATGGAGTTTTCATATGTGGAAAGATGAAATTAATGAAAAAAGCCCAACTAAGACTCGAGAAATGGGAATATAACACTTCATTTCTGAATTTATATCTCTATGCCTATATTTATGACTTACTTAAAATATCTTAGTTTGGCATAACCACAAAAATTTCTCATTGACACCTTTAAAATAAAGCTGCCTAATAAGAAAAAGCCAAACTTAACACATATTTAAATTTGGCAGATAAACCCATTTTAGTTTCCTTAATTTTTATTTTGAGCTGCTGGTGATAACGCATTGTTTAGATGTAGTGCTGACACATAAAAAAAAATTATTTCAGAAGGTACAAAACTAAAGACAAAAAAATTAGAATTTTGTTCAAATATATTACGATAGAGTTGATAGAATTTCTTTAGGCTTTCTGCACTTCAGTATGTTCTGAGCAAATGCTCATGTTTTGCATTTCTTACAGCTGTAGCATCTTTTCCCGGCTCCAGTGTGTTAATTTGGAGAGGATATCAGAATATTTTATATGCACATATGTAAGTAAAAATACTTTAAAAAGATGAAAGAATCTCAAAATATTTGTGATAGCAAGACAGAATGAGAATCAGATTTTTTCCCCATACGTTAGACAATGGGAAATATTATAACCATAATTTAAAAATGGATTTGCTTTGAAGCAGACTTCTTTTACCTTGTATGGATGTTGAACATAAGAACTGTTATTTTTGCATCTGTCATCTAAATGGACTGTTAATTTTTACCTTCTCTTGTAAGAGCAGTGACAGAAAGAGGGCAGGAGGTCAGAGCCAACCCAGCCTCTACAGAGGGCAGGACACAGGGTGAAAAATTGCTCAGATTCGTCATTTTCAATGTGAAAATCAGTGAGGTCATGCAGGGAAATGAGGGTTGCCTTATATTTCCTGACAGTCTCAGTTTCTTCTGATGACTCTTTCTCAAGGACAGCAAGACAGTGGGTTCTCTTGTTTCCCGAAGCATTTTTGTTTGCCAAAGCTGACAGATTTTCTACAATTTAAAGCCATGACCAGAACAAAATGTCAGATCGTTTTAACCAGATATTAGGCCATACAGCAATGCCTTGGATTCGTTAAAGTAACTCAAGAGGCATTTGCAGGTAGTGCCCAAGGCCTTTATTGTTGTTGCTTTTTCTTACTAAAGAAAATGTAAACTAGGCAAAGTTAGTCCAATTAGAAGAGCTGCCAAAAAAACCCCAAAACAAAACCAAACCAAACAAACAAAAAAGTCTAAGATTGAGAATCTACAGAATTTAATTTTAGTGCCAAAAATTGCATGTGCTCTGAAATGCAGGTAACATATATAAATATCTGTGTCTTGGATAAATATATGAAAACAAACTGCTCGATAGCTTGAAGAAGTAAGTGTGGATTACTGATGAAAAGAGCAGGTATTTCATTTTCATCCTAGACTTCTTGTGGAGATTTTGTTAGTGATACTGACTTCTGAGGCATGTTAATTACCTGAACAGAGACCTATTCCTAAAAATGCCAGAAGCAAGGGTCACATCCAGGGTTTTTCTAAATCAAACTCTAGTAGATTTTCAAGACCATTACATTTTGAATTTGATACTTTTTTGTTTTGATTGTTGTGACTCCAACAAAGATATTCAACTTGGAAAAAGAAGTCTTGCAAGAAAAACCTGAAATGATCTCACAGAAAAGATGTTTTATGGAAATGAGAGCAGTGTTTTTGAGAATGCGGAGATGCTCAACAGTTCAGGGCATCTTTATCCCTGTGATTCAGAGGTGTTTCAGTCATCTCTTCACAAAAACTGTCTGCAGACAATTCCTTTGTCAGTTTGGTTTGGGCAGTAACCTCTTAAATTTCTCCACAAGGCATTGCCTGGATTGATCTATACACTCACTGAGCTTCTCTTAAGGATTTGTGCCATGAGAAACTTTTGGTGCTTGCCTATTTTCTGTCTTTACAAATTTTCTGTCTTTTCTGATATTTACAGTCCTTTATCTTCTAAAGGGAGCTGCAACAAGAAGAGAATGGTGGCTGCCCTTTGGAAAGGATGGCTAGAATGGAAAGAGAGTACAGTAATGCATGTGACAGCAAGTCAAAGGATGGGGAGGACTGGTGGGAGGAGATGTCAAGCAGGCTGGTTAAGTCTTGTGCCAGCCCTGGGATACTGGGAAGGGTGCACAGCTGAACCAGAATGCAATTCCATCCCCTTTGGAATGCACTGTCAAACGTGTCTTGAAGTTGCTGTCACAGGCTGGGCCTCAGAATTTCCTTTTTTTTTTTTTTTAGGTGAAGCTAATGGGTGTTTTTATCAAACTGCCCAAACCAAAGAGCTTTTTTTTTTTTTTAATGCATGCATATCATAAGTTTATGATATTTGCAAATTTAGCAGCAGATGCTGCTTGCTGCTCCTGCTATACAGTGTATCTTGATTCAATATGGAGGTTGATTCAAAGGTCTTCTAAAACACATCTGGTGATTATTTGAACAGAACTATGCACAATAAAAATGTCTGCTAACTTATGTTAAATAGGAAATTGCATTTTCAGTATATACTTTTCCCCCCTGAAAGCTATTTACCAAACTGACCTTTGAAAAAATTCTCATCCAAAATGAAGCTAAAGAAACCTGATAACCTTTAAACTATTTATCATTTGAATAACATATTCATCAATTAAGATGCGAAAAGATTATTTTGAACATAAGATTGCCTAAAAATACTATGAATGTAAGGGGTTTTCTCCATTTTATTCTACTCGACAAGCAAACTACAGGTCATAATAATTATAAAACTTGGTATTTTAGCCAGAAAAAGAAGGACAAGTTGGCCAACAAAGCCACATTATGCCCTGGAGCAAAATAAGTATTTAAAGTGTGATTACTTACTGTTGTAGAAAAGCCTAGTTTGAAATGATTTTAAGAAAATATCTTCCCACTTTTGAATATCTTTCTACAAGCCTAGAATTCTGAAGTAATTGTACAAATGTATTCATTTATGAATATATCTATACTACATGTAATATTTATGTACTTACATTTTATTATAATAATTTTTTAATGCATTGCTCTTCTAAGGGCTCATATCTGTATAATTCAACCACAAAACCAAAACACAGACAGAAGGAAATACTAGAATTTTTGATAACATATGTTCTTATTTATATAAACCATTTAGGTTAATATGAATTTTTTCTTTGAATACTTTGGGAGCAGAATGCATTTGGTCCATGAAGCCAACTGGATTAAGCATTGAAACAAACCCTGAGAAAGGGTGACACTTTATAATGCCTGCAAAAATATTCCTGCAGAAGTTTGCTTTTCTGAGGAGGACAATATTAATTAATGTAACGTTGCAACGAAATTAGTATTTATGAAACCCCTCATTTATTTACATTGCTTCTTCTTTCCTGGAGACATATATCAGCTTGCAATATATGCAGGTAGTATAGTCCTGTGAGTAATTTGAACATAACAAGCTAAGACACAGGTCGGCAAAGTGCAATGTCCCTCTCATTTTTTCTGCTTCTTGTAAAAGCATTTTACAAAAAGGTAATAAGGCAGAAAAGACCATAATTGTAAAAAAAAGTGCCTGCACGCATGTGAATCACACTTCCAGATAGCACCAATATAATGAGACAAGTTCAAACTGGGATCACTTCCCGGCCTCATTTCCACCTGCAGGTCTTCGTCAGACACTGGTCCACAGGTTCATTTGAAGCATGTGGGTGCTCAATTAGATATTTTTATGATGCCTATTAAATTATACAAGGTGTTCTATGCTCAATCCTGTGAAGCACTCATTAGCACGGTGTTTTAATGGTGAGCAAGCTTGATTGCAAAAGCAGAGGGTGGGAAGCTCGTTGACGTTTTCTGAATCAAGCTGATTTTAATTGCCTGCCACCTTACACACATAGTGCTGTTGCAATGCCTCATCCCAACACGGAGTATTAAAGGCTCTGCCAGCTGTGCCCATGCTTTCATCTCCCTTTCACTAACAACTTAATCAAGGGGACATAGGACTGAAGGTAACCAAGGAAAGGCAAATGGTCCTTGGTGCAAAGAGCCCCCTTAGGAAGGCAAGCAGTCCCCCAGGCAATAAGATCAGCACAGCTTCGTGCTCAACTGATCAGTGGTGCTGCAGCCCTGACAGTATGCTTGCCTCTCGTATCAGAAACAGCCAGCTTGATTTGATTTCCTTAACTTGCTCACAGCTCTCTCTGTTGTCGATTTGCAAGGCTGCTGGAGCCTGCTGCAAGTTTTCAGCAGCCTGGAAGCTGCTCCGAGCTTTTTATTTCATTCGATATTTCTCTCAAGCACTTGTCTTCAAAGGGAACCTCAATTACTTCAAATCAGACTGATAGCTTGCATGAAACACATCTGTGAGTCCTATGCCTCTGACTCACATCCTGCCTTTGTTCACTATTAACCCTACTGTTACTTGGCTTTTCTTTTAATTTCTACCTTTCTTGCAACTACCTGTAACTCAGCTGTGAGCCAGGGAGGACACTGATCTGTGACTAACACCATGAGCGTGGTGACATACTGTGTGACAAGTGCATGACAACACCAGAGAGAGGTCATAGGACTAAATCACTTATTACCACAACAATGGCTGCACAACGCAGCACTGGGAAGGGATGACCCTGGCAGTGCCTTGCCAGGGAAGAAAAGCCCATAAGAGAGACCCATGGGAGACACCTTGTTGTCTCTGTGCACATCTGGTGATGTATTTGCTGCACAGCTCCTTCAGGGATGTTACTGGGTTCCCTCCACATTTGAGTACTGCTCAGCCAGAAATGCACGGCCTCACAGAGTGTGGGTGTGATGTAGGAGGCAAACCATCGTCTGCCTGAAGAGAGAATATGCCTGCTTCTAATCCACAGGGTAATTTCAGGCTACATTAGACTGGTGCATAACACATTTCACACAAATATTTACTAAGGGATGACTAAGGTGATAGTATTAACATAGCTCTTACTGGCTCGCAACTGTTTCTTTTCCCACACTGACCTCCTTAAGAGAGAATCTATACCTTCTGCATGTTTCATTTACAGCAAAAGTAATTGAAAAATCATTTTGCCTCTGGCTGTTATGTAGAATATGGAGAAATGGCATGTCCTAGGATTGCTACACAGTACTTCTTTCATATTAAGGTGTCTCTGAATGAAGAAAGTGACTTTTAGCAATTACCTGAGTAGCAAAATAATATACATGACACAACAAGATAACACCTGTTATCAAATCAGCTACTAGACATGAAGAAGGAAATTTACCTGGAACCTTTCTTGTTTTTACCAGCTAAAACCTTTGGTCTGATACCTGTTTTCTGTGTTTTGTACAACCTTTGTAGGTACCTGGGCAAAAGCCTCACAGGTGCCAGCAGAGAGATGTGACCAAAGGCTGGACTGGCAAGACAGAAGAGGGTCAGACTCAGGAAGGCTCTGCAGTCGCACCATAAGAGCAGAAGCAACACATGAAGAAGGAAGGTCACTTTATCAATGATATAAATGAGGCTCAACTCACCATATAGTGGGTGAAATTTTTAAATGATGCATTTTGGGAATTCAACGCAAGTGTGACATCAGTGGTTGAAGTTTACCTTAGCTACCATGTTTTCTGCTGGGCACCTGTCGTAGGTTTACCCAGGAAGAGTCAGTCTTGCAAGTGACTTATGGTGCAGGAAGCAGTGCACCTTGCTTCCTGGGAAACAGAGCCAGTGACCAGCTAGTTTTGAGTATTGATGGGTGTATAATTCAATTAAAAGTTGTTCCGCCTCCAGGGAAAAAACCATATTTAAGAGAGATACACCTGAGAAAAAACCCTTTTTCCTGTCGTGTTGCTGCCAGAGAAGCAAGTCCTGTGCTTCTCTTTCTGGTAAGAGTGGGCCTTTGCCTTCCCCCCC
>VZTJ01003052.1:484517-515776 GCA_013397795.1 Orthonyx spaldingii
AAAAAAAAAAAAAAAGGGTTTAATTCACCATGGAAATGTGCAAAACTTTCAAGGCAAAGTCTTTGCATATGCTAAAGGCACAGATGATGTTCCATGTAAAGCATTACTTTTATCTTTATTGTTTTGAATATGTTGGATCATAAGAATGGACACACTCCAACTGCTACTTCAAAGCTCTACAGATAATCCCACATCCCACTTCCTTTGTTTGCATATTTGATTTTGCTCAAGTAAAAGCCAAATCAAAGCTCATACTTTCTTCTCTGAAGATTTTCTGTGCAACTTTCCTGAACAGTACAATTCATCTGAACCAGGATAAGTTACAAAGTTTCAAACTAATTTGAGGATATTTCTATTTACTGTGTCTCTTTCCCTTACTTTATGTGATAAAGTGCTTCAATTTCTCACTGGATGGAAGTCATCAGTCTCCACCATGTTCAAAAATTCTTCTTCTGTAGATCAGGAGGCTCCTAATCTGTGGAGCAGGTGTTGGTGTTGAAGCAGGAGCAGCCGCAGGAATGTAATTGTTTCCAATGCATGTGGCAGTCATTGTCATTCAGTGTGCAATGCAGGTGTCAACCAAAGCAAGGGCAGACTCCCAAGTCGCAGGACATTTTTGCCTGTTCTGATCCCTGAGACTGAAAAATGGGGCTGACAGCAGGCAGTCTGTCCCCAGCTTTCTTATCACCTGTCTGCAGGCTTTGTGGGCCGATGTGGTGCCTGGGGTGACTTGCTCAAGTGAGGAAAGAAATAGCTGCAATTGTAAAACGCCCTCATTCAACTTTTCCAGGTGACAGGCAGCAGAGAAGTCCAGTGTCTCTTCATCTGCCAGTTTTCTTCATTCCCTCCTTGAAGTCTTTGAATCTCCATTCAGGCTCTGAAGGAGACTCCAAAATATAGAGATCCCACTTTGACATCTACAACTGAAAGTCTTTCAACCGCAAGAAAAAGGTTGTGAATATTAATATGAAAGCAAAAGAGTTGGTTTGGAAGGGTTTATAGATTGAGAACTTTTCATTGTCATTTATATTCAAAGCATTTCAAGCAGCAAAATATATCCAAGTTAGGAGAGCTTTAAGTGAATAAAGCCTTTTTTCTGGATTACATTATTTCCTCATATGACTTGATATACAGTTAAATATGTAATTAGAAATAAATATATCATGATGATACTCCTTTGGTCTTTCATGAAATCTGGCACACTATCTAGCTAATGTGTGGATTCGCTCCTTCTTACCAGAGGGAATACTCATTTCATTCCCTCTGTAAAACCCTACAAAAAATTGAGTGTCTGTAAACACACTGTCTATTGCTATGAGTGCTGTAAGTTCAATAAAATTACTAGGAAATATGTGAGAATCCTGGAAACTGCAAAGTCTAGGCAATCTTCTCCTTATTTACTATTTCCTACATAAATTCTTTATCAATGAGCACCTAGGGACTTTTTTTTCATTTGTATCAGTTTTACAACTGTATATTTCCATTTATTTCATTGTAATTATTTCTGGTGAAAATGGTGGTGTGTTTTAGTGGTGTTAATTAACAATGTTTTAATTAAAATGCATGACTCCCCTACGAAAAAGAAAAATCTTGTATCAGCTATTTTCAAGCAGCACCTCTAGACTGAAACTAACAGACCAAAGGAGAAAACACCAGTGGCTATAAAATATTCTTAGCCCGGAGGTATGAGAATCTGCCAATTTCACATCATGAAAAAACAATCACCTGAGAGGTTACAACCTTATTTATCCTTTTTGTCTACAGACCTCCTATGGAGTCCCATACCCATTGTCTGTGGACAAAACCCACAAATCATTAAAGTAAGAAGAATTTCTGAAAGGCTTAAAACCAAAAAGCAAACACCCGACTCTCAGGCACCCTATTACAAGAGTAAATTGGACACCTCCCCATGTTTGAAAGTGGAGCTGAAGAGTTTGTATGAAATCGTGGATATGGTACCAGGCAGTCATGTTCCTGTGAAATTGACTATATTTCCTCAGGAATTCCTGGAGGTGAAGTATGAATTCTCATTAATGTGGGGCTGTGTGTAATCTCATAACTGGCCAATGCAGCCTCCTTGTACTATGGACCATGAAAACAAGATAGGCAGTGTGGAAAACAGGGGAAGAGGAAACAGAAAAGACCCTAAACAGTTTTTGTGACTGCATTAGGCACAAACACCATGGAAATGTCCCATTTGTGATGGTGAATCACAGAAATCCCAAGCAAAGAAACTCCACAGCACTCTTGCTTCTGTGGATGACATGGCAGGAGTAAATAAAATGGGCCAAGGCACAGTCCCAGCCACTCCAGGGTAAGTGGTGTGTCTGGCATGGCTCATACCTCAGCACCTATGTTTTCCTCATCTCCCTCCCAAAACAGATAAACAGGGTGGGCTCATGTGCCCAGGCTCCTGGGCATAATCCCTGACCTCTGCTGTGTCCACCATTGGTGGTCAACACAGCCTTTACAGATTTCAGAAAAGCTTTGGATATTGACTGTCACAGTATCCTTCTGGACAAAATGTCCAGCACACAGCTGGATAAACACATCATGTGGTGGGTGAGTGACTGGTGAATCAGGTACAAAGGGTTATGGCAAGAGGGGTGACATCAGACTGGAGACCTGTCACAGGTGGGGCTCCACAGGGCCTGTGCTCTTCAACACCTTCATAGATGACTTGGATGTGGGATGTTAAGGTATGCTATGTAAATTTGCTGATGACACTAAATTGGGAGAAGCTGTTGAGGGAGCTATTGAGGGAGGCCCTGCAGAGAGACCTCAACAAATTAGAGGACTGGGCAATCACCAACCATATGAAGTTCAACAAGGGAAAATACTGGATTCTGCACCTGGGAAGGACGCAACCCTGAGCATATGGACAGACTGGGAGTGAGAAGCTGAAAGCTGTGGAAAGGGACCTCAGGGTCCTGGCCAACAGAAAGCTGAATTTGAGTCAGCAGTGTCCTGGCAGCCAGGAGGGCCAGCCGTGTCCTGGGGTACATCAGGCACGGCTGGGCAAGGGAGAGGATTGTCCTGCTCTGCTCTGTGCCAGTCTGGCCTCACCTCGAGTCCTGTGTGCAGTTTTGGGTGTCACAATATAAGAAAGATATAAAGCTATGAAGAGAACATTCAAAGGAGGGTTATGAAGATGGTGAATGGCCTAGAAGGAAAGATGTATGAGGAGTGGCTGAGGTCACATGGTTTGTTGAAGAAGAGAATGAGGGAAGACCTCTGTGACATCTGCAGCTTCCTTATGAGGGGAAGTGACGGGGCAGACACTGATCTCTTCCCCGTGGTGACCAGTGACAGGACCCAAGGGAATGGAATTAATTTGTGTCAAGGGAGATTTAGGTTGGATGTTAGGGAAAGAGCCTCCACCCGCAGGGTGGCTGGGCACTAGAACAGGCTCCCCAGGGACGCGGTCACAGCCCCAAGCCTACCAGAATTCCAGATGCATTTGAACAATGCTTTCAGGCACATGGTGTGATTCTTGGTGTGGTCCTGTGAAGGGCCAGTATTTGGACTTGATGGTTCTTGTGGATCCCTTCTAACTCAGGATAATTTATGACTCTATGAAAAACATGATGCTAATATGCACACACAATGGGTAATAAAGGATGATGTCCAAATTAATTTTCTGGCCCTGTTGGGTTCATCAGTCCAGGCAGGGCTATTGAAATTCTGTAATGCACACCCAGTGTGTTGTAAGCATGAGGACATCCTGCTAATAAGTATGACTGATACAGAAAACAGAGCATTGGAGGGGAATGGCAAACTCTTCTTTTTAGGATTTTCATAATCCATTTTAGCTGCCAGTGGAAAAATGTGCAGATTAAAAATATTCTGAAGTCTTTTGTGCTTTTTCCTTGGTGTCTAGTGACTTTGATCATATTGTAATTAGATAAGATTGCTAGGGAGAGTTATAGTATTACTATTATTAATTATATATCATATGATAATATTAATATAACTACACATTGAACCATATTAATATAATTTTATATTAATATTCTAGCTTGCATTAGAAAAAAATTCCGTGGTTAGAAAAAGTAGGCAAACTCTGCAGTACAACAACCCCTGATTAAGGTCCCATCTTTACATCATTATGTAGGATTTGCACAAGAAAATAAAAAAGCTAAGGCAAAAAGATCTTATAATAGGAAAATTTCTTGAGATAGTCACTAAATTTGATAATTATATCTACTAAGCTTTCCACTTGGAAGGACCAGTCTCAGATTGTCTATTGGTAAATTGTATCACTGGTTAAAGCTTGGTAGCATGAGGCTGATATGGTCCACGTTACCAGTGAACAACAAGATAGCACAGATAACAAGACTAATTTTTAAAGACTGAAGTATATTTAAATGAGGCTGCAGTTTGAGTCCACAAATAAGCACGCTCTAAAAATAACAAAGCAAGCACAGATAATTTTCGTTTATAGTGTAGTTTTGATCAAGAATCACATTGATGGTTCCTTTTCTGCTAACATGGGCAGTAAAGCCATTGCTTTCCACAATACCGGGGAAGCTTCAAAAGTGTGCTGAACATGGCAGGTGTCCCTCTCCATGGCAGGAAAGTGGGAATTGGGTGTCCTTTAAAGCCCCTTCCAACCCAAACCATTCGATGACTCTATGAACCTATGACCCTGTGTAGGGACCATGGGACATGACACATTCGTAGTCCCAGATACAGCTCTGCATTTTGGGTGGGAAAGGGAATTTTGAAGTATGTTTACTAGAGAAGCTGAAGTAAATTACTTTAGTAAACCTGTGTGCTTTCTTTTTCTTAAGAAGCAATCCTCTTCTCTATCTGAATGCTTAAGGAACAGCATTAAAGTTGCTTTCTAAAGCAAGTTAGGTGGCCTGTGGTAGCTGTTGTTGTTAATTAGGTCTAAGACCCTTTTCAGGCAAAACAAGATAAACGCATGCAAAAGAAGGGAGAAATGAACAGCAGAGCCAAAAAAATGCAACTACGCCTTCTAGCACAGTCAGTAGTGTGTGAGGTCAGTAGTGGGAAATCCCAGTACGGCATGGCTTTCCATAACACACTCTCACTCTTGCTCATTTGTACCCATAACAAAACACGTAGAAAGTTGATTTCAGCTGCTTAAAGCAATGACAGAGTCACGGCAGGGAAGGAAAATATGCCTTTCTGTGTAGTTAAGCCAGATCTCACTGTACAAGTGGTAGAGAAAATAAGAAAATAAAGTGGAGAAGTAAAAGAAATGCAAAGCTTGCAGTCCAGTTGTGTTCTAGACTCAGCTCCTGTGTGGGTTGGTTTGGAGAGAGCATCTTTATGTGAGGTTACTGGTAGAATCATGGTCCCAGGAAGAGGAAAGGGAGAAGAAGTAATAATAAAACACTTGGGTCTTTCCAGTTCACTCCTGCTTGCCTAAGTAAAAAGTCAGTATCCAGGGAGGAGAACTTGGCAGTCCCTGGCCATTAGTGATAAGAGCTACCAAGAAGATGAAATTTGTAAGAAAACCTCCAGGCAATGAAGAGGATATTTCAAAGACCCACAGGACTTCACTCTTGAAAACTCTTTCTGGGAATCAGCATATTACTTGAATAAACACTCAAGATGTCTGATGTAATTATCCAGGATGAAACTTTAGTTTTCTATGTTAATCTTTATATTTTAATTTACTATTAAAATATAATATTTTTATATTATGCCTGTACGTGCATGAAGATATCAGGTACATTATAAGTTAAGAAACAAGATAAAAATAAATTAAATAAATCACAAGTAAAAATGGAAATGATAATGTTCTTTTAAGAGGCTGTTTAATTACCTACCACTTTTTACTGTCATTCACAATAATTATCAATTAATCTACATAGCATTAATTTACATAGGAGGTAATGGAAAGTTAAGCCAGAAAAGTTTCACATCACTAGGAACGATTTCTTGAAAAATCTTTACTTAAATCATAGATTCAGACAGGTCTAGCAGATGTGTTTTGCAATACCTGATTTATTCAACTATTTTCAAATTAACATTGGCATTATGGAACAATGCCATTATTCATCATTCTTTTCCTTCCCTGGGGACAATTGTGTCACCTGAAGTCTTCTGCATGGGTGAGAAGAAATGAAATTTGCTTCTCAGGCTTCTACTTTAAGATGATTTTGTCCTTTTGCAATAGTTACTGACACCAGATAAAAACTTACAAACTGAAAGTAATTTACATCCCTTTCCCTTTCAAGACCACTAGCAATCTTACCTATTTAGACCATAATCAAACCACAGCAAAGAAATGCCTCAAGCATCCATTTCACTCAGTGTCTATGTTTTCTGAACCTTCAGAGAACCCAAAAATCCTTATAGTTACTTATTGCTAGACACAACCTCACACAACCCATCCTTCTCATCTGTTTGTTACTTTTCTTTCCATGACAAGACTCACTTCTTTTGTTCTATAAAAGTGTATTAAAAGTGCTTACACCCTTAGGCAAGTTAGAAAACCATGGAAAAATTCAAACTAAAAAAGAGGCAAATTCATTAGGAAACATTAGTAAATTACTACTGTGATATTGTAAAGCATCATTTCTTAGGTTTTTATTAACATGCATCTTGACTGCACTCATGTACAAACTTTTTATTAGTCTCTCTTGGTATATTGCAGTGCCACCCAAACTCTGCTCTCTGGTACCTTGTCTCATGGGGTATAAACCCTCCCTGTTTTCCTTCGTCCCCAACAGAGGGAGGACTATAATCCACACACCTAATCTGTGAATGAAGAGTATTGTGGCAGCCATCTCCTTTGACAGGCTCAGAAGCAGCGGAAGAACAACGCTGGCATCACTACTGCAGCTCAGTGCCTCCCCCTACACAATGCGTCCAAGGATTTTGTATGAACTGGGCTGTTTCCATGGCCAGCACATTCCATGGGAGAGCTACGAGGAGCTAAATGAGTATTTATGGCAAAGGATGAAACAGCCCCTTAACAAGTACACCATGCCCTGTAGTCAAACATGTCACCAACATGGGTGCAATATGGGAAAGCATATCCTGGGCTAGACCTCACACCTTCTGGTGTGATTCCCTGCTCTGCTTTGAGGAATATAAAGGAAACAGTTACTTTTTTTAGCAGTTTCCATAGTACTAGATAGTGAACAAAGAATAGTCACTAGATAAGCAGATTTATTAGAGAATTTGGGCAAAAAGATTTAGCTACAAAAGCTACGAAGGCAATATTTGCACAACACAGGGCTTTTAAAACTTACTCTGCATTGCAATCTTCCTGTATCAAAATATATTTTCCTAGAAAACCTTGTCTGTCTTTCTGTGAGTAGTTCTGAGAGGAAGTAGTTCTATGAGCACATATCCACCTTGACTTCCTTCCTCAGTGAAAATCAAATAATTTCCTCAAATCTTGAGGAGTAGGGGTTGCTGCACTGCTTGTTTAGTGAAATCCCTCCCCTGGCTTCTCCTATTTCCCTAAGAAAAAACAGAGAGCATTGCAAATCACTGGGGACTGCATTTGAGAGAAAAGAATTCTTTCTGCAGTCAGGTCACATTCAGGCAACAAATTTTAATGGAAGAGCTAGGCTCTGGATTTAGTACATGATTAAAA
Organism: Orthonyx spaldingii; assembly: GCA_013397795.1. NCBI lineage: Eukaryota > Metazoa > Chordata > Aves > Passeriformes > Orthonychidae > Orthonyx > Orthonyx spaldingii. The sequence continues at coordinate 492,100 of VZTJ01003052.1, forward strand.
GAAAAATGTCCTGTCAGTGGAAGCTCACACAGAGATGGGTTTTAATCAGTGGATATTTTTCCCCCATATAAGAAAGTCTGGGCACATGGGTATCAACTACAATATGCAGAAAGAATCATGCTGCTGAGCATGAGTGAGCGCATGTCTACTGCTGTTAGGCTCAGCAAGACTGTAGTGGGGGCTCACCTCTGGTTTGCCTGTGTCCTTTATACTACATGTGAAGACTAAAGAATTAATAAAATAGTAAAATACCTTTTCTTTACTTAAAATCATATCTGCATGTAAAAATCAATTAGAGAACAGTGTGCTTTGGAATTAAAAAAAAAAAAAATTAAAAACCCCCAAAAAACAACACAGCAAAGTCAAGCCTATCCAGAGCTGTCAATCACCATGTGAACTCTTAGCCTGGAGAAGGAGTTAATTTCCTTGGTTGTTTTATCAACTTCACAGCTGGAGCAGACCTGATGCAGCACACTCCTGGCAATGCAGCAGAGCTGTTTGCACTGAATTGCAGCTTGGCAGAAAGGTATAAATTTTATTTCACCTTCCGAGTAAACTATCATGCACTGATTCCCACAGAGGCTGCTGAAAGCTTGTGAGTGTCCTGAGAGGCATGAAGACAAATATCCTAGGGAACAATGTGCTCTGGCTTTCTGAATTTCCAGGATCTTTGGTGTCCCCTTTGCTCATCAAAGAGTTAATGGTTTCCAATGATACAGTCAAGAAAATATCCCTAAAGTTCCAAGCAAATACTGCTTTCATTTTTCTTAATGAAAAATGTTTGATTTCTGTGTTCTCTAAAAAAATGTTTAGATTGGCAATCTCTGTTACACTTTTCACTTTATTCTCTCTTAATTTCCAAATTCCTAATGCAACACTCAGCATTCTGCTCAGCTCTAAAGATGGCATGTAGGCATACAAGTTTGCTGAGGCACTTTAACCTGCCTTTACCTCTTCCATCATCTCTCCTGCTTATCTGCAGAGATACCCACTTGTACTGGAATCTGTGATCACCAAGTTTACTGTGCAGGAGCAGTTCCCTGCTCAGTGCTAGTTCAGGTGAACTTCAGAAATGAAGTTAAATGAAGGTCATGCATGAGAAAGAAAGTATCTAGCTGTGAATTGCAGTCACTAAGTTGCAGACATTTAATCTATTACACTGTTTCTGCCATGGGTGTGGCAATTATGGGCAGAGGTTGAAGGATAGGAAACCAGCTATTTTCCAAATCTTCCATTAACTTACAGAGCTTCTGCATAATTTGCACACAAATATTAACGAGAACCATAAAAATTAAACAATCGAGTTTTATTTTTACTAGACATACTTTTGTATAAATGAAAGTATTTCAGAATACCTGCACAGAATTTCACTAATATTTTTGACAATAGAAAAACTGTCACAGTAATTTTCATGTAAAATGGAAAACGTCTTCATATCAAGTATTACAAAATATCTAGAACAATTAATTTCTCATGTAGATTAACTGTCAAGGTGAAGGCACTATTATATTGCTAATGCTTGAATTGTTGTCTGCTGTCCCCTCAATCTCAGCCAGCTCTGGTGCAGAAGTCAGCCAAGTCTTTCACAAATCCCCATCATAACAGCATAACAGTTAGTGAATGAATGAGAATGAAAATAGCTATAATATCAGTGCTTTCAGTTCCTTTTAAATGAGTTGCTTGAAAAAACAGATGTCCCTGGATTGACAACTGAGATGAAAACCCACAGATTTATCTTGATCCTGTCTCATGTAGTTGCTTTATTGACCCAGACTAGTAATTAGACAAATATACTTGTGTATTTTACTATCTACACACTACCATGAATAATGAGGTCTAACTAAACAAGAAAGGACAAGGTCATTTCTAGAATGTTGGTGCAGACACAGCCTCTCACTACTTTTCTTTCTCTTGGTTATACTTTCTTAACACTGAAGACTTGTTAATGGCAAAGGTGAAGCGGACTGTATGCACCCCTGAACCAACACTACAAACAGTGGAGGAATTGCACTAGGAATTGCACCATAGATCATGACACAAACACAATGACACAACTGCAACAAAGCATTGGAAGTAATGTCAAAAGCCATAGGTTTGCACAAGCCTCTGTAGCCTCTTTGCAGTCTGTTTCAGGGACTGACAACTCCTCTGTAATGTTGCTCAGACTGAAGAATTATTCCGATTTTCAATAATCTGTTGACCTTACTAAACATACTAATAAATCCATGAGAAGCCAACAGCTCACGTTAACTGTATATTCACATGGCCAAGAGACAAGTGTTCCTGGCTATTTTTGGGTTTATTGTTGCTGTCATGATGATGATTATGATGATGGTTGTGATGAAGAACAGGCATATCTTTCACACCCTTTTTTGGAGTAATGCTGCAGTTCAGCTTTGCAGACAAAAAAGGTAATTTTCCACATCATTTGTGCAATTGCTTATTATGAAAAAGAAGACATAAACTGTTTTCCAAACAAAAAATGTGGAAAGTGCAAACCAAAATTAAAGAAAATATGGAATACCTTCAGGGCAACTATATTTTAGTCCTATGCCAGTCCTGTAGCCCTTAACTCTAAATTACCTCATGTTTTTCTATCACATGCTGATGTTGACTGGCTTTCTTAATCAGTCACATGTCACTCAAAGAAATGGAACAAGTGCAAGGAACCTGCCTGAACGCTGGTGTCAGCCCCTACAGGGATTTTTTTGGAGAACAACATACATGATATGTTTCCTAGCATCCTTTTCTGTCCAATTATAAAAATAGCAGGGCCATAACTAAAGGGAAAAAAGGGGTTGCTGCAGTGCCTCAGAGGAGCCACATTATATACTGATATCTTTAGACCTTTCGTTACATTTAAATGAATATGAACCCAACTGCAGCTCTGGCTGACTGAAGGCAGGGGCAAAAGTTGCTTTGCAATCTCTTTTGAAACAATTCCTGAAGCTTTCCAAATGTCATAGAGAAGGTAATCTTAACATCAAGGATAGAGGAAGAGTCATCCAAATCAACCCAAAACACATTCAAATTTATGGGTCAGTAGTAAAAGCTTGGTCAATGACCTGAAATACATTAAGCCACTCCAGCACTGCCCATGATCTTAGTCTCTCTAGAGCTCAGTAGACACAGTGTTGCCCTTGATTAATTATTTACACGAGACTCATAACCTTCATTTTAATGTCTGTTGTGCTAAATATCTTTTTAAATTAAATGTTATTTTTCTTTGATGATAAAAAAAAAGCACTTAAGTCGTCAAATAATCAACATTTGGCAGATGCTTTGAAGACAGCAGGGCAGAAATAATTCACAAAGCAAGACAATTGCATGGAGTCAGTATGAGGCACTGACTGGTGACAGATATTCAGAAATTAAGTTGGATCCTTACTTATCATTTCCCTATGGATGTGATGCTTGTGTATACTGGAGAGAAGAAGAGAGAGTAAGAACACCAGAGAACTGTGAAAAAAAAGTAAGAGCAACAGAGTATCCACAAACAAGAGGATGCAATGATCTTTATGACACAGATGATTGTATTCTTATGAATAATAAAAATTATAATGAAAATTTGAAATATTTGAAATCATCATACCTGGTTAATTAAAACAGGATAACCCTGCAAATGTATGGATGACAAGTCTAAGAATACTAACAAGTAGATTTCTAAAAGTGTTTTATAATTTATATCAATAATTATAAATCTTTTGGGCAGGTAGGGACCATTTTTATAGAAAATTAGGTAAGAGCTAGAATTGTTTATTTTTTTAGCATGACATATCTCATGAAGTTCAACAAGAGGAAGTGTGAAGTTCTGCACCTTGGGAAGAACAGCCCTGTGCACTGACGTAAGGGAGGGGCTACCCAGTTTGGGGGAAAGGATTTCAGCAGAAAAAGACTAGGGGGTCATGGTGAACATCAGGCTGAAAATGTGTCAGCAATGTGTCCTTGCCTCATAAAAGGCAACTGATACCCTGGGCTGCATCAGGCAAAGTACTGCCAGCAGATGAGGGGAGATGATCCTGCCCCTCTGCTCAGCACTGCTGAGCCTCACCTGCAGCACTGGGTCCAGGGGGGAACGAGGATGGAGCCAGGCTCTTCTCAGTGGTGCCTGGTGCCAGCACCAGGGGCAATGGGTACAAACTGGACCACAGGAGGTTCCCTCTGAACACCAGAACACACTTTTTCAGTGTGAGGGTTATCAAGCCAAGGCACAGGTTGCCCAGAGACATTGCAGAGTCTCTCTCCTTGGAGATATTCAAAAGTTGTTGGGACACAGTCCTGGGAAGGCTGCTCTAGGTGGACTCAGCCAAGTGTGAGGGGGATTGGATCAGATGACGTCCAGAGGTCCCTTCCCACCTCAATCCTTCTGTGTGATTTTGGATACAGAGGTTGCAATTTTTCTGCTAGTGGTAGACATGTTACTGAGCATCCAGACACTATATTGAAAGCAGCTTTAGAAGCCTGTTGCCCTTAGGGAAAGTGTACAACATTTATAAATTCATAAGGTGAAAGAAGCACTGGGAAGACATCTTTTTGGGACATACACTTTAGCAGTGACTGTGCTCACAGTGACCACAGCATTCAGTTTCCAATTTGGCTACCAGGAGTCCTTTTCTTATACTTCTGATGTTACAACTTCATTATATTCTGTAGAAAGTAATGTATTTTTCTATTTTAATGCATGTGTTGTACTTGGTAGTGTATAAGATAAGCTATTCCCCATTGATAACTTTACATTAGGCAGGTATGCTCACTGCTTTTTACTTCGCTATGGAAAAATTTCAATATTCTTAATCCCCCTATATCACATCTTTGTCTGGATTTATAGATGACTCTGCAAGAGAGGGTTTGGGGTTTTTTTTTTGTGACTGTTCCTCCTCTGTAGGTCCAGCAGGCAACCTGAGGGTTACAATAATTGACACTTAGGAGAGGCAAGAGATGGACCTCTGCAAAGTAAACCCGTGGTTTCCTTCAAAATATCCTGAATTTGGCCAGCATCAACATGCCAAAGCGCTTCAATGTCTTGCATGTTTTTAGGCTTAGGGTTTTCACTTTCTTTGCCTCCCCCCATCCTTCAGTGGTCTAGATTTTAGGTTATCCTTCTATACTGTGATGAGAATGGGAGGAAAGTTAACTTCACCTTGTGCAATGGAGCACTGTGAGAAAGTAACATCTCCTGGCCCAGAAGCATCTAGTTGTGTCAGCCTGTTGCTCTGCCAAGATTTATTAATTTTGCTTCTTCAGCACTGATGAAGTTATGTGGCTGCTAATTCCAGAGTTAGCACAGTGAACCCTGGCTTGGGGCTTTCTGCAGCACAGTATTAATGTCATACTAGGCTCTGGGTCTAATACAAATCTCCCTGCACCAACTTGGAGAACTTTTTAATGTTCAGGCTCTTGAAGCCAGTGTGTATCTGGCATTTAATACTCTCAGTGTGCATCATCTATTTTCAAATAACAACAAAAATTGTTTAAAGTGTCTTTCTCAAAGATGCTAAGCTGTCACCATTTTGACTGTATTATTAATTGTTCTCTGAAAATTGAGGTGTTGGTAATGATGATCTACCTTGCATTTTAAAGGTGTTGTGCAGAAGAATTTAATTGTCAGAATAACATATATATTATGCCCTACTTCAAATAAATATAGATTTTAAACACAAAATTTAAATATCATTATTCCTTACTATTAATTGCACCCTATTCTCTCTTACTTCTCTTGATTCTCCCCCAATTTAAAGAAATGTTTAACATCTTCAACTACCAATCACTTAAATAGTCACTCAGAATCAGGATGAAATACAAAGTTACTGTTTTACCAATAAATATATTTTTTTAGAAACAGCTATAAAGCAGATACAAAAATAGCTTTACTGTATTAAAATTAAATAAATGACTGTCAAGCCTATTCCCTGAAGCAGGGTTTAATGTAGCCACAGCCGCAGCATTCTGTGCATGTAAAACTCTTTATATCAGTAAAAAAAATTAAAAATCACCTTTCAAAAATGCTGCTAGTGAGCTATATATCTCGACAGGTATCCAGTACTTACCCCTGGAGGTATTTCTTCTTTCAGAGGCTCTAAATCCCTACCAAATGGAAGTGTTTGCATTGCCAGTCATTTGGACAAGGGTTAGCATGATAAAATGATTTGTTATGCCAATAAAGTTTTTTGTTACACTGTAAAATGGTTTGTTACACTACTATTGCTACATAAAAATGTTATGAAAATTAAGTAGATTGTAAGGTCCAAAAAAGAATAGTCTGCTTTTGGGACTAGCTATTAGGAAAAGGCAAAAAGAATGATCTTACAGTCTACAGTTCCTCAGTCCTTTGAAAAGACAACCTAAATGACTTTTTAACTAACAATTGAAATGGTACCCCAATTAGGAATGCAGTTATGCAGCCAAAATGGATAGGAACTTCCTCAAGTCAGTAGTACTCAGAAAGTGGGAGGAAACTGAAAATTATTTGATAATCTGGGTGGTGACTTCTGTCCTGTGTGACAGCATGTGAAACAAGCCCAAATTACAATTCAGAAGGGAAACTGAAGTACAGACTCATGGTATGGTAATCATGACATGTCACAGATGGAATAGCAAGATGATAAAACTGGAGGAAAACCTTACTTTTCATACAATATTTTAATTTTAGCATTGTGTGTATCAATCCAAGCAGTATTTGGAACTGGCAACTATTTAATTCACAGTCATCCCTTATAAGTTCCTGGTACATTTTGAATTTTCAATTTAATTAAAAATTTGAATATTTATTTAATCCAGAATGTCAATCAGTCACTTCTTCAGAAAGGGAAGACCAGTTACATCTTACACTTTATAATTATTACAGAATTTCTTTTTTTTTTCATTTTCATATTTGTTTAGCTTACATATATTAATTGTATTTATTCTATAATTCTAATATTAATATTTGTGTTTCTGTCATTTGACAGAACTGTACTGCACTGACAAGTGCAGAAGAAAACACTCCCTGTGATCAAAAACCAGCTGAATTTCCATTAAATTCTAAATTTGTTGATAATCAAAAAAGTACTAGAAGAAATTTTAATATATACATTTTTTCTTAAAGAAGTGAGGAAGTGTTTAAAATATTTATGGTTATCTCTATTTAAACTACCCACACTTTATTTTCCTTTGCACACTACTCACTGATGCAGAGTGAATGACACTGCATTGTGAGCGAAATCTGCTGCAAATGAACTCATGGGAGAAGCAACCTCCTTGGAGTGTCAGGACCCCACAGATATAAGGAAAGTGCATGCAGTTAAGCCTGAGTGTGCAGAATTCTTCTGGAAGACCCACTTTCACACTAATGTCATAATTTATGTTGGCATATACAGGGCTGGGCCACAAGAGAAGTAACTTTGACTTCACTGGAAAAGATCCTGACTCAAAGTGTTTGCTGCCTGACTGAAGGATGGTTAGGAGAAGGCTTGTGTAGGTCTTGTGATGTCACTGATGCCTGAGAAGATGACATACCAGGATAAGGCACATATCTTGTGTAGGTGCAGGTGATGTAACTGGTGTGCAGATCAAGTGCACTAATTCAGACCTGGATCATTAAGCGGATCTTTAAGTGGAAGTTCATTAATCACAGATATACAAGTTTGCCTGAGTCTGGCTAAAAGTAGTGGCAAGGAAAAAGTACTTGACATCTTACAAAAGGCATTTAGTACTGCAGAGGAATTATCTTGGACTTTCAGACAGTTGGACAGAATGACAGATATAACCACATATACTGATTTCTTTTCTTTTGAAAGAGAAATGTCCTTATGCTGCAAAAATGTAAAAATTAAAATTTGAAAATAATTTTAAACTAATGAGTGAGATTTATTCTGAAGACCCCTTTTACTCTGCAAATGGCAGTATGTACCAGCTGGTTAGTAAAACAGCTTGAAGTACTGAACAGAGCAGAAAAATGCATCCCTTCTGGCTGCTCAGACCAGGTAGCTCACCTGACTAGCAGGTGGCGACTGCAGACTGCACCTCTACTCCTGCTATCCAACAAGCCCTGGTGGCCATGGTTAGGACCATGAGCCACAAGCATTTATGTTCTCAAAATAAGTCTGGACATCTGGGGTGACCAATCCTATGGGCGACCACTTGGGGTCAGCCAGTTGCAATGCACTACACGCAGCTATGAAGAGAAAGAGCTACCACTTCTAGGACATCACACACAGCTCATGACAAACAACCTGTTAATCACAAGCAGAAGCAGCCATCAGACTGAGGAAACACTGTGGCCAAGACTGGGCTGTTGCTCCCAAAACAACCCATCGAGTCCCAGTGCTTCCCGGCACTGTAGGCTTTTATAAAAACTTCTAATTGCATTTTTTGACTGGTTGCAACAAATGTGGACAATGGAGGTAGAGTATTCTGATAATGCAGAGTTCAAGGACAGAAAAAAATGACATGGTTAAATATAAAGGCATACTTTCATTCCTAATATTTTCTGACCTTTTTCAAGGATTAATCCATAGCTGAGTGTGGGAAGAAACTTAGCAATATATCATGTAAAATATATTTACAATCAGGGCTGAATAAATGGCATCATTGACTGTGAACTTAGGAAAGGTTTAGGCAAATTAATTTTGGAGACATCTGCTTTCCTTTGCTTTACATGTCTCAACGATTAAGAGCCAGGGACTCAAGTTAATTTCCACATGTTCCAGCAATGGCCAGAATGGGTCCCATGCCTGTACAGAGCTTTAAGAGATATAAGGAAAGAACAGTGAACATTTTAATAACATGTGTATAATTCTCTAATTCAAAACACAATTAAAAATCTCTGCAACTATCCATCAGCCACTACATCCCCCTTCCAGGATACACAACAGCAGCAGGCTGTGCATGAAAGGACTGATGGAATCTCAGTACGAAAAGAAACGAGAACTTACGGAGAGGAGTATTTGGATAGCACTGTGAATGACCTCTAGGTACTGGAAATCAATGATGCAGCCTGTCACGGAGACGTAGGAGTAATCCTCTAGGATGCCAGGGGAAGAAGGACGCACCACCCTTCGTATGCAGCCAGGCCCATGTTCCCGCCACCAAGAGCGGTGCATTGAGATGTTAAAGGTCATGAGATCCGTTTCCTAGGAGAGGGAGGGAAAAAGTTTTCTGTTTTTAAGGTAAAGAAAGAAGAAATAAAAGATCTTTTCAATTATTATAAGGACAATGAGATAATTATCCTTAATCCTCACCCCAGTAATTTTAGCATGAAAGTAGGATGTTAAACCAGAGAGAGGAAATTGCAAACATTCATTGATTATTTTGTAGTTGTGCACAAGAACTTCTGCCTGGCATAAGAACCATCATAGCAGGTACTGTACAAAACACATGTTCCTTTGGACTTACAGCCTGAAAAGCAATTTTGTTGTTAATTGATTAGAATATCACTTAAGAATCAATTTTTTTTTTAACAGACAACAGAGCCAGTCGTACCCCATTGTACTGGAGACAATCTAAATCAAATTTACATAACATTTGAAGATTTCCATAATCAGATTCAAATGAGAAGATATCTCCAGCCAAGCACCCTGCTCTCTTTTCTTCCATCTGCCCCTTATCCAAATTACCAACTTCAGTTTAGTGTAGGAACCTGCTTTTGTGAACTGATCTTAGTTTAAAATAAAAGCGTTAAGTTCTCTTCACCCAAATCATCTTCCTGATCAGCTATTAAACCTACCCAGATGAGTACTGGTTACATTTCAACCCACACAGGATGTATAATGTTTGTGCATTTTAGTAAACATCATCCCATTTCCACTTGGAGTGGTGAAAGTGGCAAACCTACTAATGTACTAAAGATTTTTTAAGAGTTTACCTATGTAGTACAAACAGGAAAATTCGATTGAATTTACAACAGATTTTGGTCTTTAGATCATGCATAAGTAAAATTGAAGTTGAATGGATGCCATTTAAATGCAAAAAACCACCAACCCTCCTCACTGAAGATAAATGAGAGTTGAGTTATATTTATACTTTAAATAATTAATTCAGATTTATGTTCCATGTTTCCTATTCTCAACTCCAAGTGAAAAATATCTGCAAAATTGTCAGTCCACAAAATATGTCCACAATACACCCCTGGCTTCCATACATGACAGTCTGTGAGCACTGCCATGACACCAATTTGCCCTTTGCATCCCACAAATATGTCCTGTCTGTGGCCATTTACTTCCACCCTGACCAAAGGGCTATTTGGTGCAGATTCGAGTTGCAGAAGTAGCACACTTGTTATTTTCCTTTGTTAATTGCCTTTATTCTGGCCACACCTGAAAATTAACAAGGGAATTAAATCCTGCTGTCCTAACTATACCCTAGTTATCAGTAAGAAATCTGCCTTTGTGATGTACTGTGTCTTTCTCCACAACTTCTTTACCCTTTAAATGCAGACTTGCTAGAGCATTATTTTCAGTTGATGAGGCATTTGTCTTTTGACTTTGCATGTCAATCCTTGATACTGGTTTAGAAAATTTTCAGCTGCAACTTGAAAACAACTTGTGAAATCAGAAGCTGACAACTCAGTTTAATGAAAATATAGAGTCACGGGGAACAGCCGAGGCTTTCTTTGTACAACAATGCCAGAGATTGCACAGTGTTATCAAGTGCTTTTAAAAATTGTCGACTCTAAGAAATGTCAGCTGTCAAGCAGCACACACATATTCAGTCTAACCTATTTCAGAAGCTCTTTGTTGAGAAGGAATATGGATTGGTGGGTTAGTGTGTATCAAATATTATTGTTATCACAATTATGGGAATAAGATGTGATGTTCATGGTGTTGGTGTCACAGCTTCCTGCACTCTTGAGGGTTTATTTATCCTTTATTGTTTTTTGTGTTTATATTTTTAAAATTATACCCTATTACAGTGTTTGTACTTGGCTAGTTCACAGCCAGTGACAAAATTCCATAGGGAAACAGCTTGATAAATTTTGACAACACATGTAAAATGTAAGATTTTGGCATGTGAACAGTAAAAACACATTATAAATAAAATCTTTCATTTCTGGAATACTGTTATGTTTGGCTCTTGGAGTGATTAAAAAAAATTGCTTACTTGGCAGTCGTGTTCATGTTTCAATGCTGCTGGTGATTCAGGTAAGAAGGAAACAGCAAAAAACCCCAAAAGAAATGTCATCACAGCACTCATTACCTTTTCAAAAATAAATTCTCATTCAGAAATTATGGATAAAGGCTGTAAGAGGAGATTTCCATAATTACTTTTCAATTTGTGCATTACATTCTGAGCTCTCAAAGCAGGTAAAAGCAGATAATGACGGCCCAGCAAGGATCAGTTTTAGAAATGCAAACAAAACCACTTGATGCATTAGCTTGACCTCTGAAACATCACTTCACAAAATGGCAGCCATAAGCTGTTCGAGCTGATAAATGTTAAGCTGCCAATCAATAAAAGAAAGCCTGACAACTAGAAAAATCAATTTTTATTTTTTTTTAGCAGTTGAAACACTTCTGTCTAACTACTTGGAGATTCTTAATCCATAAAGTGAGTCAAATGCACCAAACATTAAAAAAATTAACCTGTATCTTTATAGTCCTTTACAGAGCCATAGAAAATTCAAAGACTTTTTGTTGGGATGTGCAGGTTGTAAATATCAGTGAACTCCTGAGAATGTTTCAGTATTTTTAAATTCACAGCTTGGAAATCCTGAACATGGTGGAAAAACTTCTGCCCAAGCAACTTATTTTCACTTCTATGTTTAAAGAAAATTAAGAATTTTCAGAAAGTACAAGCAGGTGTTTGAAGTTTTTGAATAGATCATTTACTATCTTCCAATTTCACCAGCAAATATATATTAAAAAAAATGTACTCATCAGCAGGTGATGAATACAAACACAAATGCTTATTTCTTAGAAAAAAAATGCTGCTGCTTCAAAGCAAGAGACTCAATTTGAGGATCTATACTAGAGAAACCAAGTTATCCTTCTAACTAATCCAGTTGGGATTCATTTAACAGTCGAAATTTCAATCATAGATGGAAAACTGCTCTCTTCTGATCATATATCTTGATTTTAATTCCATATATCAGCAGGTAAACTATAATTCCTCAGCTGGTAACCTCTCAGACACCATAAACAGAGAAGGAGCAGAACACAGGTAACAGGTCTTCCCGGAAAACTGTGAGACTTACGGAAGTGACACTGGGAAATGAAACCCCATCTCCTACACTTCCCTTCTTTAGTCAGCATTAAAGCAATACTCCAATCTGTGGTAAGAAGGTTGCTCCTGAGTATAGGATCAGCCCCATAATCATACTTTAGTGATGTAGAGCCCCACTTAACCATCTACAGCTTTTTATGCTTTTAAACTATGTATAGGATTTGTGTTGGTTGTCAGCTCAAGGATTAATTTTGATTATTATTGGAAATCATTGCTATGGCAGATACATTCTTTTAAGGTGAGATGTAATCCCTGTGAGTCTGAGTAATACTGTTTCTAAGTGCTTGGAGATAATGTTTAATTTCATTATGGCTACTTAAATTCTACATTTGGTTTCAAGTAGACATTTTCTATTGGGCAGGGCTTTGGGCAAGCTGATCTAGTGAAAGATGTCCCTGCCCATAGCAGGGAGTTTGGTCTAGATGATCCTTGAAGGTATCTGTGACAGCACAGAACCTCTTTTCTCGTGAGAAAATCTATCTGTTTATGTAAACAGAAGATAAGGTGTTCAGAACTTTGGGAACAGGCGGGAATGTCTGTGGCCAACCAGCCCCAGGGGGTGGAGGGGTGTGGCCACTCCCAATGAGCATTCATTTTGTATATAAAAGCTGCATTTAAATAAATAATTCTCTTTTCTTGGCAGTTGCTCTCGTGTGCCTCTTGTTTTGACATTGGCTCAACAGCAACAAGTACCTTCTAATCAAAAGCATTCTGTGATTTTTTTTTTTTTTATTCAATTTTTTAGGTGGTGAATCTAGGTAAAGTTTAACAAATCATAGCATAAGATGGCTTATTTTAAAACTGCAGAGTAGTAACAGGGATGATGTTCTTTTTATTTATTTGTGCAAAATTTACACACAGTGTCTATAACAACACAAAAAATTAATGAAAAATTAAGACTAACTAAAATCACTAGCTTTAAAGAAAACAAAAAGAAGTCACTGAAACTCCAGGGAGAAAACCCAATTCACCAAGATTGCCTTGCACAACAAACAAATATTATTCTGTGACATGATTACCACCACAGATGTTTGTTCTTTCAATGTATGCTTCTGCTTTATGACATGTTATTTTATATTTCTTTCATTCCTTGTTGGTATTTAAAAATACACTCTTAGGAAAACTATAACAAAGTGTGTTGAGCAGGATGGAGGAAAAACACTTTTTCCCTTCACAAAATAGTAGTCAACACTTGAAATTTTATAGAAAAGGGCAAGAGCACAAAGACCTGGCAAAGCACAGTGTTAGAGATCTTGACTTTATTGTTGCTTGTGTGGTACTTGGCCCTTTCTAACACTTTTTATTTTATTGATACATGCGCTAATGCTTATTATAAATGAACATTAGGATGAGGCATTAAATATTCCCATTCCACTTCCTAGGTGTAACAAGGGTGCTCTGTTCTGACTTGCTACACATATTTTGTTTAAGCAGTGAGGAGAAAAGATTTTCAATCAAACACCTGGTCAACAGGTAATAAAAGTTTATATGCATAATGCTAGAAAAGGAATAGTACATTTCCTTTTAATTCCCTACACTTAATTATGTTTGCAATTAAGAAGCAGGGGTGTTGGCAGAGACAAGGGACACACACATTCCTTAGTATCTAATTTCAAGGAGATATTAATTCTCGCTAGATATAAATGATGTGTCCCAGCATTAAAGAATCTGCTCTACCTGCAGAAGTACTTGGAAAAATGACCATCAGCTATTAGCCAAAGACCCTCATTGGCAGCATAACCTTAATTTTTCACTCTGCTATTACCTGAAACAACAGGTTCTGATTCCAGCTTGCTCTGTGTGTGACCAGTTATATTCCATCTCCTCTCACTAGTCCTGAACAAACAGGTTTTGAAGGCCTGGGCAGACAATACTGAAGAAAGCTGAGGCCATTTCCCATTTCCAAATAGGGAAACTAGCTCCCACATTGTCCTTATTGGGATGACAATTTTTGAATATTGACTAATTTTTATTTCCTGTTTGTTTTTAATTTAAACTCTTGCCTCACGGTTACACTGATGGCTTTTACCTATTCCATGAGCCAGAAGTTGAAGGCAGCCCACTCAATAACTGTGGTAGCCCACTCAACTGCCAATGGGATAGGACAAAGAACCACGCTGATTCCAGGCTGCTGAAGATATAATACAGTCAGTATCTCCACCTCATCCTGAGCACTCTGGTGAATAAATGACATGAAGAACATTCTTAAATTGAAGCTTCTGGGTTGACTCTATTGGGACTATTCATCTGTCTGAACTGGATGGCAGACTAGACATAGCAAATTCATCTCTGTGTTAGCAAAGTACACTAAACCAGAGGAATTATGTGATACACCTGAATTAATTACCACTAAAAGAGAAAATTCAGAGTATCAAAATCTTCAGACCATAAAGTAACCCCAGCATCATGGGCTGAGAGTGGTTAAAAGAGATACAGAGGCAAAGTAATTTTTGGTTGGTGTGATTGGTTCATGGTTCCCACTTACAGAGATTAGAGGTTCACAGACTGTATTCATGGCATCACACCATGACTAAAGGGAAAGATTTCCATATCAAACACAACTACTGTTAGAAAGTTACACTGATTTACTGTATTTTTTTTCCAAATCTGTCTACATTACAACACTTTTAAACTATTTGCTGACAGGCTAGCCTCCACATCTAAAACCCTCCAAAAAACTTAGCAGGTAGTGGCTTCTCCTTCTTTTACTACTTTATTCCTTGGGCTGTGGAGAGTGTTGTCAGATATTACTTTATTTTTTAAAAGTGAACATAATACTTTTGGAAATTTATTTGGAAATTAGGCAGATGATCTACCTATGTTAAAAAAATAGTTTCCCTGCACACAATTCCCAAATTGTTTAATTTGCTACATGCTCAGGGATCTGTACACTGTTTTGCAAAGCAAGCAATTTTAAAATTAGATTTACCAAACCTACTAGAAAGGTGGAATGCAGTAAAATGTCTTTAGGAAGTCAGAAAGCACGAAGTCAACAAGAGAAGCATACTGATGTCTTCTTCATGCAGTGTTAGTATTAGTTGCAAGAAAAAGTTTTGAGAACCAGCAAGGCGCTGTTTTTGAAACTTCCTGCCCCTGCAGATGAGTTCTGATCTTTGGCAATAGTCAGATCCATGCTCAAATCCTGGCTCCATGTCTTTTCCTTGTTCTACCTCCCTTTTGTGGCAGTCTCTGTCTGAGAAACAGCCCAGAGAGGTGACAGAGTATGGCAGGAAAAGCTCCAACGCTCAAGGAAAAAGTGGCATGAGGCAGGGTGATTGGATCAATACGAGTCTTACCACCTGTCATAGGAAATGCAACGTGAGCACAAAGAAGTCACAACTGCCCAGAAAAGCTGTTGTGCTCCAGTGGAGTTCTTGACATGTGATTAAGCCAAGCACTTAGTTTGAAAATTGCTCTCACCTGTTCCCTGTGATGATCCAGAGGTATGAAAGAACACAGATTTGAAGTGATGCCAAACTTTGAGCAATGCTTAGAGTTTTGAAGACTGCGGATATGACAAGGCTTTGTATAAAGCCAAGGGTTTGTGCAGATTGGTGTGTCCCTCACTCAAGCCACACCTGATTTTGGCTGAAATAAAGAAGCAAGGCAGAACTGAAACGTAACATAGTGAAGAATTAGAAACATCTTTGGTGAGCCGTATACAGCCATCTATACCGAAGTTGTAGGAAAACTTCTCAGGCCAGAGAGATGGGAAAGGTTAAGAAAAGCTTGAAAAGCCTTAGTATACAAAAATGGGAAAACACTACAATTATGGGCCATAAAAAATTCTGTCCAAAAAGTTCATAAAGTGCAAGCATTTGAAAAAGGAGTTTCAAACATAAAACAATTTCAAGGCTCAGCAAGAACATTTCATTTTTGTTGATGTTGCTGGTTTTGAGCAAAATCGCTGAGATCCCTATGGAGTCCTGTGTACATTTGAAATATCACAAAATTAAAATTTGATGCCTCAAAGATTAGCTTCAACAACAGTTACAGCAAACTCTTTCCACATTATTACATCATATTTACAAATATTTCTTACTAAATAATTCTTATTAATTATTCTTATTTAATATTTCCCATTAAAGCAGGCAAGATCAGACTCATGTGCCTGAATACCTCACCATGTTTACAGTCTCTAACCATTCAACAAATACACTGCTTAAGGAAATGGAGAATACTTGCATTGTTGATGGGAATTGGATTTCTACAGTTAAAATGGACAGGTCTGGCCTGGTTTGATCATACTAAAAGTATTAATTCTTTATACCCCTTTGTCTTGTACCATGGACACTCTAATATTACAAATGATGCATGGAGTTTTAGTTCTAACGTCACTAGGAAATGCATGAAAATAGAGGGCATAGTTTGTGCCAAAACCCCACATAAACCCATATGAGGAACAGATGCAATGTAGCCTCTAGCCAAAACAGGATTTAACTTTGTTATTATCCAAATAACCATATTTTGTTCACAGTGGTTGTGAACAAAGTACAGGGATAAAGGCATGATTAAGAATATAATGTCACAACAATAGTACAGTTAATTTTAATATTTCCCTTCATTTCTGGTGCATTCTGTGCTTTGTCTCTCTGTCTCAACTATAAGAATACCATAGTAACTCTTGCTATGCAAGGAGATAGATTCTATGCTGGAAATAAACACACAAGTGACTGGGTCCTAAATTTCAAGGTCTGTCTCAGACTCTGATGACATAAAAAAGTACCATAAAAAGACTTTTGAAAACTCATTTGAATGTTAAAATTTCTGACAAGAAAAATAACTCCCTCTTTTAAGACTAGCCTGAAAGTTCCTATCTGCACCCAGGAACACTTTTAAAGATTAATAGGCCAGTTTAAGCAACTGCTGTTGTGTTCTCTGCTTTGCTTGCTCAAAGCAATGCAATTGTTCATGATATTGCCAACACTTGTTTTATGGCAAGTCTGGTTATGTTCAGCATTTTTGCTAAAGCCTCTGTTCCCAGGGTCATGAAATTACAATAAGAAGTTTGTCTTGTTATGAGAAAGTGAACTGAAGATGAAAACTTCAAAACTCATGAGCTCTGCTGCTAGGCACTTCCACTCTGTGTTGTAATTTGCACTGTTTTCTGTTTTTCGTGAAGCCAGGTCCTGGAGTCTAGAAGGGAGGATTCTGTATCATAAGTTCAGATCACAGCTATGCAGGGCATCACATGCCATAGTCCCCCATCTTGGATAATTATGGATCCATCAGGGATAGGAAAGAGCCAACTGTTTTTTAATGTTGGATCAAAGACAATGACCCAAGTGAACCTTAAAAGCTTAAAAAAAATAACAAGTAATACCTTAATGTCTTAATTACCTTAAAAGAGCGATGAAGGAATATTAATATATTAAGCAAACTGCATGATTCATAGAAGTTTTGTAAGAAGATCCAAATTTTTATTTTAGAGTGTGTGTGCAAAGGGCAACCAGAAAGATGTGCTAATTCACTCCATCTTTTGAATAAACTCCTACACAGCTCATTGGGTAAGACTGCCACTAACAGACTGCCAGGAAGTGAGAGTACACACTACCAAAGCTCTTCTGAAGACTCAGGATACAAAACGAGACAAGAAGCAACAACCAGCAGAAGTTATTGAGCTGTGAGTGGTCCGTTTTCTTACTGCTTTCATTTTAAAGAAGCACAAGGTGCTCTCAGAAACATACATTTCCTCACAACACTTTTGTTTCTGTATTTCTTCTCTGTGATAGCAGGTCATCATATTTTTGCCAATCCTTCAATTTTTGTGGTGCTGTTTGCCAATGACCTTGGCTTTAGCAGAGCAATCCTTTAATCACAGGCTTCATTTGCATTCTGCTGAAGCAATGACAGTCTCCAAAAAGAACTTGATAACCTTTTTTTTAAACAGCAAAGACAGTCCCTAAAGAAACTTTAAGGTCAGATGATGAAATTTGAAATCCTCCCTTTCCTAGCAGAAGTGAAGTACCTATGACAACAGAAAAGAGAATCTGGTGCAGCAGAACTCAGTTAATACAATTAATTTAATTATTCATTTCACATTGACTACAGACATTAGTCCTCATTTTAGGTTCCTTGAAACATTTTATACTTTTATGTAAATATATAAATATATGCATAAGTGTATTTTATTTATGTATACACAGTATGTATATATTTATATATTCACATTTATCTGTACAAATTAATGACTCAACAGTGCTTTCCCAAGAAAAAATGCCAGCCATGGTCAAAGAAGGCAGCATTACCAACCTCCTTCAGCAGTGCATTGTACCCTGATCTTAATCAGATTAATTTAATTTGCAGCCTAATTCACTTCCAAACCTCAATAACTCTCACAGACATTTACACAAAAGAGAGTTCTTATTTGTTCTCTCCAGTAATTTTGAGGTTTTCAGAGGACTATTTCAAGAAGAAAGATCCTATTTTCTCTAGCATAGCCTCTCTGTGGGTAAGTCTATAATCATAATAATCAAATTTTTCAAATTCTTTTGACAAGATTAATCAAAAGTATTTGATGTTGTCCAGTAACTTTTGGACAATTTCACGTTTGCCATAACAAAGAAAATCAGTGAGGTGCTAAGTCTAATTTTTTTTCTTTAACTTTGGAGAAATTTGTCACAGAAGCTACTTTAATCAATGCAGTTGAATATAATCCCCAGAAATATATTTTTAATTCAAGGGACAACTATAAAAGGCTTTGTTAATAACTTCAAGTCTAGGTGGATTACTTAATGGTCCTGTTAACAGATGTTATATAAATCTGGTCACTTTAAGAGATGAATAAAGTCACAGAGAAGCCTAATGATCCATTCACTCTTAAATGTCACAAACTTGTCTGCAATCCTTCATCAGGCAATTTTTAATATATTCTCCTTTAATAAATAAGAACCAAATGAGACCACAACAAAGATATAAGAGCATATTAAGATCTGAAATGATAGTTTCATTTCACTCTCAAATTTGAAATGATATTAACAGACAAAGGAAGAAAGATGAACAATTTTTAGACTGAGTTGTGAATGACAGCAGGACACAACTGCAAAAAGACAAGTAATATTTACATCACTTTACACATTTAAAGAAAACAAAATCAAGACTATTATATAAAGAGTTTACTCAAACATATATATGTGTATATACAGATAAAGAATTTTCAGTTTGCCATAGGAAAAAAAAAATTTTGTCAATATCAGGCATTTTTTCTGCAAGCTGATGAGTATCTACAAATTTCAATAAATGTTGGAAACCATGAAACTTTACAATATAGAACAGTAATTACTAGTATCACTAGAATTTTCACTTTGCAAGTGTGTCTATTTTTAAAACTGGTTTTAGAAGCAGTGATAAAGGATGTCAGTGTGACTCCAGGAGACAGCTGAAAGTCTGAGAAGCTTACAAAGCTACAGAGTTGATTTGAAAAGCATGCATGCACATTATTTAGTTTCAACAAGCACCCCATTGACAGAAGGGATCTACATATATTTGTTGGATTAGGGCCAGTAAGAAAAGCAATAAGAAATACACGAGAGGAAAAGGACAAGGAAGGTATGAACATGTGGGCATATTTTTACAGGCCTAATTGTATATTTCTTGGAGACAATACAGAATTTCTTTTCAGTATAGCATGTCCTTATATAGGGTTGTGTAGCACACTGAGGCATAAAGGAAAGTTTTCTTGAACAAACCTGTGACAAATCTTGCTATAAAACCCTAGTTAAGTGTATGAAAACTGTCCACAGGTAACTGTAGTGGATTTTAGAATTTCAGGTGCAACTGTTGCTGGTTTAAGAATATGTCTTTAAAGGTGAATTTCCCTTCCAGTCTCTGGGCAAGGAATATGAAGAGAGTAAATGTTATTTACATTTAATTTATTCCTCATATATAGCCAACTAATGTCTGTGTGCCTGTGCTGGTTTTGAATTGGATAAAGTTAATTTTCTTTAGAGTAGTTGTTTTGGGGCTTTGTTTGGGATTTGTACTGAAAACAGTATTGATTACACAGGAATGTTTTTGTTATTGCTGAGCAGTACAAGTAGTTTTCTGACTCTCACCCCACCCTACCAGTGAGCAGGCTGGGGGCTAGAGCTGGAACGGGATACAGTCAGGACAGCTGGAGCAGCTGTGTGGTGCTTAGCTGCTGGCTGGAGCAAATAAGTTCCATGACAGTGCTAAATAGCAAAGATAAAGACAAATTCAGTGCTAAATATGTCTAGGGGAGGCGGTAGATAGGATAAAGCAGAGACATTTTAAGTTGTGGAGATATTAAGTAGGACGGGAGAAAGTTTCCTGCCTTTCATTGCTCCCTGACCCTTGCAGACTTTCCCACTGCTGCTCTTTCACTAATTGCCTCTTCTCAGAGCCACAGACTGTGCAACAGTTTTGCTTCTTAAAGCTCTGCTGAGGGCTGTCTGGATGAGAGGGGATGGGTCAGCTTTAATTGTGTGCTGGCTGGGCACAGGTTGTGCGTCTGTGGGCATCAAAGCACTGCCAGCTCAGGTGAAGGTGTCTGTGGGGAACTACAGAAATCAGCCCTGCCCAGGAATGCTGCCTCACTGTCGTGTATTTGGATATTGTCTAACAAGGGTGGGGATCAGGAAAGACGATGGGAAAAATCTCATGACATGCCAGCCCCTCTTAGTACTTGTAGGTGACGCTCATGTCTTCACATCTACAGCATTGCAAGTCTTAACACCAACACGCTGAGTTTTAAATGCAGGTTGCATAGCAGTGATATGTTCAATCAGCCACTGGTAATGCAGACCCTCAGGACTTCAGACAGCTTTGAACTGGATCCCTTTCACCATAACTGTGGGACAGGGAAGCACACACCACTAAACCAGAGGGATTTGAGATGACAGGATAGCTACAGAGGCACTGCTACAGAGGCACATCAAAACGCACACCTAGAAAATGGATACATCTTCACTGCCCTCCACTGAACTTTCCTTTCCTGTTTGGAATCAAAACAGAGTTTGCCAACTTGATATGCCCTTTTTTAAAAATGCAGCTACTCATGCAAACACAAGATGGGCATTAAATCATTCATACACTGTAATCAAGCAGGTCTTTGCACAGCAGGCAGAATGCTGTAGGGAGAGAGTACTTAGCTCTGCAAGTTGGAAAATAAGGTTAACACTGGCAGACATCTGAACTTGGCAATCCTTTTAGAAACTGTAGCTGTTATTTATTATTTTATTCCCTGTCCAACAAGAAAAGTGAATATTATACAGTAAAGACTTATGACCTGAACATAAAAATGTAAAATATCCAAATGGAAAAAAAAACCCACCCCAAGCAAATCCCTGAATGTTTGCATTGTTCTGTTGAGTTTTAAATGCATTCAAAATGAAGCAATTTTTCAGCTAAAAATGCACTTCCAAAGTAAAAGAACTAAAACCCAGTAATAAAAAGACCATATGTCTCAAAGTTTTTCTCTGAACAGGCCAGCTTTCTACAAAACACCTAATTTCTCAGAAAGTAAACAATTTGTTTTCCCTGAAATAAAAGCCATAAAACCAAAAAAACCCTATATAAAGATCTGTCAAATAACATCTTTGGGGGCCTGTCAATAAAGCAAAAAGGAAGAAACAGCTCTAAATAAAGAGATTCGCTTATACTCACTTTAAATGCTGTCACCGATGATTATTTGGACAATCTTTAATCTCTAAGAACTTTCCTTGTGTAGATTATACTAACTCATGAATGAAAATGATAACATAACCAAAAGCCACACAGAACAAAAATTTCCCATTAATACAGCATCAGGAAATCACAGAGAAGTAAATCACACATTGTGACAGCCAAAGCGTGGTCACAAAGTGGTACTTTTTCAGCTAAATCATTGTAATTAAATTGGCATGGCTTCCACCACCATAGAAACACTGATTAATGTTATAAAGACATTTTAACCATCCTTCTTATTGTGCTATAGTATGGAGAATAAACCATTACAAGATGACGAAACTTTGAAATGTAAGGCCTAATAATGACCAATTGGGCCTATACCATTTCAGTAATTTAATTAAAACTAAATTTAACCTCTAACTCCTGTAGTAGCATTGCTGTTTAGCCCAAGCCTTTAATCCCTGTAAACTATAAGAGTAAATTGCATTTTCAGAGTAGATTACAACTGGCCATTCACTGAAGGCATGACTGAAGAATTCTTCTGCATATGGTACTTATAGACACTTTTAAGGAAATGAGAAAGCCTGTTTCATCTGTACCTAACAGCTTTACCAATAATATACTAAATTCTGATAGTGATGTGTCAAGTTTCTGGAAATACTAAACAAATGACTACAGCTCATGTGCAGAGCAACTCAACATCAAACATACATTGTGCAGATGTGCTCTGTGTGAGGTCAACTGAGTATTTTTAGTGCATTCCTAGTGGGAAATGTTGGATCTATCCTTCTTGAATGGCCAATATTCACAGGTGTATAAAAAATCAGGTATGTTTTTTAGTCTCACCCTATCTGGTTTTCATTTGGTTTCCTAAAGAAAGAACACTCACAGCATCTCAGCACATCCCAGTTTCTGTTTCTCCATCCCTTTTGGGCATTTTAGCACCTATGCAAATGAAGAAAGGTCTCAGGTATATTAACTTAACTTCAAGATTTCATTAAAATAAGAAACCAGGAAGAGAATAAGGACCCTAGGGTGAGTTTGTCTTTTTCTGATAACAGAGAAATCATAAGAGAGATTGATGTCAGTGCACAAGTATAAAAAGAGTGCACAATTATTTCTGCTGCTCCTACAATCACCTACAGTACATATTTACTGGGATTTCAACAACATTACAATTCAATGTCGTCAAGCAATGAAATTACTGCATTTTTGGGAGAATGACCATCACAAATTGTGAATTGTTATCAAATTATCAAAATACATTATGTACCCACTAAAAGTAAAAGGAAATTTAAAAAAAAAAAAAGCTTGCTCAAAAGGAATGGAGAGGCACAGACTGACCTTTCCCTGCCTGCTGCATTCAGACAGGCTGTGGTTGTTGCACTAAGAATAAGCAGTCAAAGAGCATGTTGCCATTGAGTTTTATGGGTACAGAAGACTGTCTGAAGACTGTCTGAAGACTGGGCTAAGGAAGACTCCCAGAAGTGGTTAGATAAGCTGTGCTGAAAAGTTACAAAGAACCTTCTAAGGTCTCAGCTCTTTTGTATGTATTCCCAACCAAGAAGGATTGGTAGTTCCTATTTCCCTTTTTGATACCTTAAGACACATGGAAAAAGCAGCAGAAGTCCAACCTAGGTTTTGGAAGGAAACATAGCTGAAGGAAAAAAAAGAGGAAAGGCTGTGAATAGGTAATCAGATACAAACTGGTGATCTAATGAAGAGAGCAGAGGAAACTAGGAAACTCACTCCCAAACCTGTAAACAATACTTGCTATTCTAAAGAGTATAGAGTATATGACTTCAATTTTAGATGAGAAAGCAAAAAAAAAAAAAAAAAAAAAAAACAACCT
>VZTJ01003052.1:515801-529084 GCA_013397795.1 Orthonyx spaldingii
AAAAAAAAAAGAGGAAAACCAAGAAGTTGTAGGTTGGGAAAGTAGAAAGCAAAGTCTTAATAAAGTCTCAAAAGTAATCCACCAGGTTTCTGGACTGTCATGATCATAGGGAACTGATAACTAAGAAAAGAGAGAATGCATACAAGAAAGCAAGAAAGCAGAAGTGCTTAGGACTTATCTTGTTGAGCTTTACTTAACAGTAAACACTGTACAGTTTGAAGCAGGGGAGTCATCAGAAGAGAGTTTCCAATTTAACTCTTGTAATACTCACTTTCAGCATAATTTCTTTCAATTCCCCACCATTACTTTTACATAAAGCCATACATGTTATCCTAAAGAAACCATCTGGGTCTTCTGTGTCATATTTTTTTAGATTCATGTCTTATTCTAGCTGTTAATTCAGCAAATATGAATAATTTATTCTTTATTGTTCTATTTTCATAATACGGCCTATTTTGCATATTTTGATCTGTACAGAAAACAGCCGCAAAAATTACATAATCACATCTGGTGAAATGCTGGTCCGCTGAAACCAACATATGTTTCTCTGTTGACTCCACTGGGGCTGAAGTTTAATTCCAGATGCATTACTTTTGCTTCTGTCTCTGCGCAAATTTTCCACTTTCTATATTGAAACTTTTTTCTTATCTTCCAGACCTTTCTCACTCCCAATGAGAAAGCTTCCATGCTGGAATGACACTCCTATTGCAATCTTTGTTCCCTTAAATTTTGCCAACCACTTTTTTTATGTGCTTTTTTAAAACCTAAAGAAGTAAAGAATAAATGAAAACAACTATTTTCTACTAAAAATCACAGTATTTTAAAAATATTCTCCTGTAAATAAATCAGAGACTTTATTTCCTACCATAGTCCAATATGCAAACAAACGATACAGCTGTGGAAATTGCTGCTCCAGAACATGACATGAGACTGTGGTAGTATGGAACAGTATCTCCTTTTATAATATATGCACACTCATCAGAAACACTTGGCTCTTTTTTAAAACTATGAATAGTTACAAGCCTTTCCATATTACATAGACAACAAAGACAGAGAAAATATAAACCAAAACTCAAACTAGAGAAGGAAAAAAAGGTTGTCTCTCTAAGATATTTTCTTTCCTCTCTCATTAAATCAGATTCTCTGCTAGACAAAGTGGGCAATTAAAGCCAGTTGATGCATCTGCACTGAAGTCAAGTCAGGAAAGAACATTTAGCATGCTAAGAATTTTGGTGCTGGGAATGTAGTAGCCAGAGAAGAACAGCAATCAGGCATTGGATTTTTGTTTGGGAAAGCCAGCAGTTAAGAGATAAGGAACACCAAAAGCTATGGATACTGACAGCATCAGTTAGGTAATTAGTTTTGATGTCTTAGGATTTTTAGCTTCTATATTTTTCATATATCTGTAATCCTGTAATTGTTTAGTGTATAACTCTAGACTCCATGTACAGTGCTAAGCTACTGTTCTCCCATTTTAGACAAAACAATTCCTCTCTAGGCCTGAAACTCAAGGGCACCTTACTGTCTTAGACCCTCGAGATATGTAAACAACAGAGAATTGGGGGGAGCAAGCTTGGGGGTCGATGACTTCGTTACCTGAAGCTGTAATTGGAGGTCTAACCCCCGATATGCAAATGGACCAAAAACTATAAAGTATGAAAAACCCATGACCGGTCGTCCATTTTGGGGGTAGCCCTGCGTGGGCTCTGACTGCCCTGAATGTACCTGAAGGCCCTTCAACAAATAACTGCTTTTTATTCTCTTAATTTTGTCTAGCCTCTCTTTAGGTAGTCCCAAGAAAAGGCATCAATTTCTGCAGCTGTAATATTCTAGGCATTAATACTGTTGCCGTTTATAGCCATAGAGTAATTATTAGAAGTTTAAAAATCTCCTGTGACTGAGGTTTAATGTTGCACATTAGACTTCCAGTCAGATAACTACTGCCATCATAATTTACAATATTGTCTATTGCCACTAATAATTCCAGGTGACTGAAATGAAAGATAAAGTGATCCCAATGTTGTCTTGTTAATATTTAATCCCTGCCATATTCAGAGAAGTCTGTTTTCCTATTTTTTTTTTTTTTGCTTTCAGCTTTCAGAACATTATGGTGGATTCGAAGTATTTTCATTAATTTTTTTAGAAAAAACCACTTGAAATTAGGAAATTGTAAATATCATAAACATTTCTCCTATTTCGGCATATGATTTTGTAAACTGTATAAAATACTAATTCTGAAATCATGCTAATGTTGACCAATTAATCCAAGGTCATAAGCCTTGCTTATCATCTGTTGCTTAGGTTCAGTTTTTATGTGCATGTTGACTGTCTAAGAAATGGGGAAAGTAGCTCTAATTCAGCCTTATTCTTTTGCCAGATCTTGATGTCAGGCTTATTCAATTCAATCTTTTTGTAGCTCCCTATTTCACCAACCAGAATAATCCTTTGTAATGGAATCTCCTGTACATAATGCACTTCTCAGAGTGTTTTTTTTAAACTCTTAATATTGCACATAGGTGAGCTAGGTTTACGACACAACAGTCTCCTTGAAGGAAATCCTCAACTACTTATGCCAAGCAGGATCATCTGGACTTTTTAAAAAGATGTTTCCAAAGAAGTACAATGAGGAGTGGCATCTCTCCCACCCTCTTTCTGCTCATCCCTCCAGTTCTTCAAAAATATCTAAAAGTGACACCTGACAGACACCATCTGTACTGACAGGAACATCAGTAAGATGTCACAAAGTGCTGGAGGCAATGTCTTCATTAACACCTCCCTCCTCAATTTAGGCATGATTATTTTCCCAGAAGCACAATATGCAAAATAGATTAGCAGTATCAGCCAGGCAGGGAAACACCATGAGTATCATCAGAAATCACGTAATTATTTCTGCTGCATTACCCCTCAGACATCACAGGAAAAGCCTAAACTTTCACTTTTATAGCATATGGCCTGTTTGCCCAGAGTAAAATTGTGTCATAGCAGTGAAAGAACTCTCTTTTTATTTAAAAATGGCTACAGATTTCCAAAGAAGGTGGTAAAAGTGTACTGGAAAACAGTGTTTGCCTCAGAGCTCTTTGGGAGTTATTTACGCTCTCAGTCCATCATCCAGTGTTTTCAGTGTTGTCAGTGATAGTTCAAGAGAGAAAAAAGGGTAAACACAGCAGCTAATGTTGAGAACCTCATTTTACAATGATGTCTTTGGAAATTTTCCCAGATTTCACATCTGCCCTGGCACAAAACCTACATTTCAGAACGTGGGTCTCACCGGAGATGCAGTGAGAGAACAGCTACACTTACTCAAGTGGATAGGCTGCTTTCCTTCTCTGCATTTGAAATATTGCATCTGCTACTTATCAATAAAAAAAAAAATAAAAATCCAGCTAGCCAGTGAGAACAAGAACAATGTACTTTATAAAAGCCACAGGCAGGTCACTTTTCAGTTCCCAATATTCCAGTTGCAATACCAAGAGCAGAGTAGAAATAGAGCCCTGTGTCAGAGAGATCTTCAAAATAGTTAAGATGCTTTCCTTTGTTGTCTCAGTTCTGAAGAATTTTTAGAAGTTTCCTCTGTTTCTGTCCTTAGTTGTAATATGGAAGTGATAGTTACGGTCCAGACACAAAAAGTACAGTCCCTGACATTGATGCTTTGGATAATTTTTCTGTATTACAAACATCAGATTCAATTTTATAGAATCATAGAATGGCTTGGGTTGAAAGGAATCTTAAAGATCATCGAGTTTCACCCTGCCTCCCATGGCAAGGACACCTTCCATTAGACCCGGTTGCTTAAACCCTATCCAACCTGGCCTTGAACACTGCCAGGGATGGGGCATCCAAAACTTCTCTGGGAGACCTGCTGCAGTGCCTCACCAACCTCTCAGTAAAGAATTTCTTCCTAACATCTAATTCAAATCTTTCCTCTTTCAGTTTAAAGTCATTCCCCCACGTCCTATCACTCTATGCCCTTGCAAAAAGTGCTTCTCCAGCTCTCTTGCAGTCCCCTTTAGATCCTGGAATGCTGGCATAAGGTGTACCTGGAACCTTCTCTTCTCCAGGCTGAACAACACCAGCTCTCTCAGGATGTTTCCATAGATGAAGTGCTCCAGCCCTGTGAGCATCTTTGTGGTATCCTCTCGAGTCACTCAAACAGATCCACATCCTTCTTATGTTGGGGGTCCTAGAGGTGAGCACAGTACTCTGTGTGGGGCCTCCCATAGAATTTAATTTTTAGAATATCTCCATTACTATTGCTCAATATTTATAGCCATCTAATGTCAAAAAATTAATGCTAAAATAAATAATTGCATGACTTCATGAAAATCTTTCTATTTATTCCAGATAGTGAAGATAAATCAGAGCATACATGAAGGATTTCCCTCATTTCTGACAAAACAAAAAGCAAATATTCTAGGGTGGGTTTTTTTTTCTCAAAATGTCAAAGAACAAAAGGATACAAGGTATACAGACTGACTAGCTATTATTTTGACATGTTCTTAAATTAAACTACGTAAGTTTGAAAAGAGTGCAAAAGAGTTTCCAACACACTTGCAGTCAATTCTTCCCTCTAAAAACAACTGTCTTTTCCTTCTGAGGAGAGTGAGATGAAAGAAAAAAATGACAAAATTGTTTCTTTCACAACCCACAGAACACTTAAGGAAATGCTTGTTTATTGCAGGAGGAATTCTTGGGTTTTGCAGAGGATTATTTCTTTATGTGTAACACAATGTGAGAGTGGCCTCTCTTGCCATTATATGGCTAAAGGGGACACTGTCTCCATGGACAGCCCTTCCAGTCCTTTCTCTTCCCCTGACTCTCCCCCAAAGTAATTCTTTGAATGAAAGCCCCACTTCAAAACCTTAGAAGTCTTTCTAAACAAAAAAAGACAACCAACCGAACACCAAATGCTGCCATAGACCCTGTAAGGCCCCATTTTTGTCTCATGGCTATTCATTCTATGTAGAAAATAATTTCTGTCTTGGCTATGGGATTTCCTTTGTTCTCCACTCCCATTGAGGCACTGATTTGTGTGTCCCCCAAGGACCAGGGCACATCTTGAGACAATCATGGGCTCAAGTGTGCTGAAAAGGTTATTCAAGTGATCCCAAGGGCAACCACAGTCTCTTCATTCATATACCTTTTGTCCCTGGTAAAGCTTCAGCATGCTCATACAGTATGTGACATTATTTTTTAATGTTTGAGATCTTCCTCATGTGCTGATTCTGTGCTCTAAATGGCCCATACGTCAACAATTGTAGGTTTCACTTTAATTTCCTTAAAATCTTACAGAAGAATGTCTATGTTACTGTAAAAGCACATAAACCCAGTTCTTGATAAGCAAAAGAGAAATAGCAGAAACAAAAGAAAAAAACCCAAGGAAAGTAAAAGCTACCATTAGTTCAAAGACTAAGAAAGGAAAAGAAATCAACATCCCTTTACTCAGCTGAAGAAAAACTGACTGCTGATGATATAGACTGGGGATTAGGAGATTATTTGTTAACTGCTGAAGATTGAATTATAGTAGTGGAGACAGTGAAATGAGTTATTGTTTGTTAAAGCAGTTTCACTTAGTTCAGAGGATGGTACAAACAATGAAACTAGGTGGAACAGAAAAAACAATTTGAATTGGTGACCTGGGAGTAAGGTGTGCACTGTTCCTCATATGACTTGTCACAGAAATGATCAGCTCATGTCATAACTGAGCCTTCTCCAATTAGAAGGTCTCCTCAGGGTACTGAATTTTGTGATAACATGCAAGTAATAATTACCATTGCTACTGAAGAGCCATTCCACCATCTGACTGAAACTTTGGCTTTCCAGTTACTATATATCAAGCAAATTTTTAAAGATTTGAATTAATATTTAAATGGAAGGATGAACCAACACAGGCTTTGATTATTTTTCCTTGATAATAATCTTTTTATCTTTAAATAAAAAAGTAGAGGAAGATTTTTATGGAAGATAACAATTTCTGACTCAATAGCAAGGTGAGTGACAAAGAAAGAATCATAAGCATCTTGGGGGCAAGAGAGACAAAAAGAGAATTTTGTCTTTCCTTATCAGTTCATTGGTTTAAGCTTATGCTTAATTTTACCAATTCTTACTACTTATTAAGTGAATCCAATTTGTAGTGCCATGCAATCCATTCACCACTTACCTAAAGTATTTCAATGGCACAGAGTAGGAATTCTCTTACAAGGTATTAAAAGGAAACTAATGAATAGACTCTCAGGAGAAGAGATCAATCTCAAATACCTTCAGTAGGTCTATACTGTCGAAAAGTTAAGTACCTCATTTCACCCAATTGTCTATCCCGTCTGAAAAGTCAGATGTACCTCTAAAGGGGTCTAGGGTTGTTCCTACAAATAGGTATTTAAAAGTAGTGTGACAGACCTCTGGAGGATGTTTCTCCCTCTTTCTGCTGAGGCTGGAAGGAGCCCACATAATCAACCTAGACTAGTTTGAGATGATTAATCCTCCAAAGTGTTTTGAAATGTAAATCAAGACTTTAAACCCAGCAGAAAGGATCTGCACTATATGCATTTACTTAATAAATGTCATTTTTTTCATCATTTAAAGGCACTGATGAGGCTGAATCCATTTATATGTATAAGTTGCTTTCAAATCCTGGAAGATGGTGTATAATAAGGTGACTACATCATATTTTTAAATAACATGTTGAAAAGTTGAAATGTAGTAATTTAAGAAGCAGGCAACAGCTTGGCTTTCTTTAAATGCAGTAATCATACCCATAAATTATATTAGCATTTATTAATAATAATATTTTCCTTTAATAAACCAGTTCATTCTAAGTTGACATTTCTATCTTTTTATTTTAGTAGTGAAAAACTAATCCAATTTCCAGCTATAAATAACGCTGTTATGAGCTCTTTGGATTTTGAAAAATGTTGACAATTAGAGGATAAAGGAGAAAAGAAAGAAAATGATTAAGGAACTGAAAAGGCTATTCTAAGGGCACAGTGGAGTAGCCATACAGGCTTGAACATTTTAAGTATCAGGTATTCCAATGCAGGACAATATGTTCAAGTGCATAAACTGGATTTGGAGACTTTACAAGAGTATAATGGGGTCTTAAGAAGAAAGTCAAGGGGTGTTTGGGAGCACAGGAAGAGTAGCATGCTGGGCAGCCCCACAAGGCTGCAAGCCCTCCATCCACATTGCTCTCAATAGTAACCACTGAAGACTGGGTTAATTTATTCCCAGGAGAATAAAACACTGAAAAAACCCCATTGAAATGTCATGTCCTCTGTAAGAGAAACTTTATAATCCACCTTCACACAGAAAAGGCAAAGACCCTAAATTATGTGGTATCGGGGAATGGCCTTTCTTCTGTGGAAGTGGCCAAAACATCTCCAGTTTGCAATCTAGAGCTGGTCCAACACCAAATCTCCAGTTGCTTTCAGATTGTTGCATTGGATTGCCATTCCTCTCTTGCCTAATCTGATCTCTGTTGCCTTCCATATATGCTTTACTTCTGGAATATCAGACATTTTAGAACCCAAAATTTCTGGGTTCTAAAATCTCCCCAGAAAGAGTTTCTGAAAAGATAGAATGCATTCCTCATGGTTCACATACATTTATATTTGTACCATGTATAGGGGGAAAAAAGGATTTTTTTGCGTACTCACAATTTATCAGTACCTACAAAATAGCCATTTCATAATTATTTGATTCCTTCCAAACTACAAAACGTGAAAGCAACCTGCACTCACAAAATAGACATGATCAGTGTACTTCCAGAATAGCTTGGCATTTTGTAGCAAATAACTTATGCTGCATTTATCAAACTGAAAAGAACCTTTCCTCAGGGGTGCATAACCCTTTCTGCTCCTTGCCTTATAA
Source organism: Orthonyx spaldingii (assembly GCA_013397795.1). NCBI lineage: Eukaryota > Metazoa > Chordata > Aves > Passeriformes > Orthonychidae > Orthonyx > Orthonyx spaldingii. The sequence goes on from VZTJ01003052.1 coordinate 523,665, forward strand.
TAAACTAGATTTATCCCTAACCTTCTCTTCTGTATAAAATTTTGCAGACCTACTACATGTAGGATTTAAACCAAAGCAAAGATACTGCTTTCCAATTTTCTCCAGAAAGTACTCCTAATACTTAAAGGAAGTCACTTCCTACATTTCCTTTTTGTATGGCTTCCAGGCACAGAAATCACATCATAAATCTCCACAAAAGTGAAAAAAATGGAAACTTCCAGTAGCCAATATTTTGTGAGTGTGTCTATTTTATTAGTTGCAGTTACTCTTGCAAGTAGAGTGCCTGAATTGTTGTCCAATAGTCAAACATCAGCTCTACTGTATTCAGAAATAGTCAGGAATATCTGTGAAACCAAATCAAACAAAAATTCATGGTTTCTCTGAACAGCATCCAGTATTATCTGTGGAGGGATAAATACAGGCATGAATCTGGCAGAATGGCTGCTCTCTTGTGGTAAAAAATCACATTTTCCTAAGATAATAAGGGTGTTATCAATATTTGTCCTCATGAAAAAGTTGCCTTGGAAGAATAAATGTTAAGAAAATTAATTACACCAAGATAATTGAATTATTCTTGCAAAGATCCAAGTTTCAAGAACAGTTCAGAGAAAAGTTCTCATGCATACATGAAAAGAAAGATATGATGTAGGGCTATGTTTAGTCTATTGAATCCAGCTCATGGGTATGAAATTGAAATGCAATAGCTATGAAATTGCTTGAGATTAAATGACATATATGGTCAGAGTAATAGTGTATTTGATTTTTCTACCACATTGGAGTCCTGGCTCAGGCTAAAACCAGAAATAATGTGGTGTCTTCCTCCTATGATATATTAGAAAAGACCAAAATCTTAACAATTTTCCAAACAAAGCAACCACAAAAAAAAAAGAATTCTTGGTTAACTACAGGAGGCATCTCATAAACTCCAGTCTGATGTGCACCACAGTCTTGATTTTGCTGGCTTTTTCTGGCAGCAGCTTCTGTGCTCACCATGCTGCTCTTCGTAAAGAGGCACAAACTGATACAGCACCCCTATGAAAACTAAATCCTTCAATAATTTAATGAATAAAATTGGAAAGTTATACACAGAGCACTTATATATGTCCTCTTTCTTGACTGTCAGTAGTAGAGCAAGACCAAAAGAGGAGTTTGTCCCTGAGAAAGATGTACCGGAACTTTTCTGTGATTATAGCAAGGATGAGAATTTGACCTTATAGCTACACTTATAAAAACCTTTGGAAAATCTGCCCTCTGTTGCCTGTCATCAAACATAACTTTGTACAAAATCCATAAATAAAACTGTCTCTTTTTTTGTGAATGCAAACAGGATGATCGCTGCATCAACTGCAAAATACAATACCTGTTTTTAACAAAAAAATTTCGCTGTACCAGCAGGAATTTTGAAATAAAGGAAAAGCAACTCTGACATCAAACATCAAGGGAAATGTCCTTCATCTCCATATAAATGATGGTGAAACTCCTTTTGGATGACAAATGACTGAATGTGTACACCGGCTGTAAAGAGTTTCAAGCAGACTTGTGTTCTCACAAACACAAAGTGATGAAAAATGCTATCCTCAAGTAATCAGATATATTTTGAAGCTACCAGTAGCATATTTATATAATCAACACCGGCAGAGATGACATTTATGTAAATTACTTTCTAAATGGCTATTGCAATAAGTAACTGCTGAACTAAATTTCAGAGAAATTATGGCTCTAATTTACAGTACTTGGGAGAATTTTTCCTATCTATTTTTTTCAATGCGTCTATAAATCTTCTATAATTCTATGACAAATGTTTCATAAATCCTAGAGAAATTAACCATTTCTGAAGAATATTTGTCAGACACATATGAAATAATCCAGTTTTTTAGTAATTGATTACCATTCAACTTGCAGACTTTAGATCTCATGACAATTGTGACTTTTAGGATATAGAAAAAAAAAGGATGGATAATTATGTACGACTAAGGATACTGTGTCATCAGTTTTTATGGTGTAATTAAGAATATGTTAACATTATTGTATAGAAAAATAAGCGCTGACAGGCAGTGAGGCTGCACAATTAGGATGCCACATCAGTGTCGATGTCAGATGAAAGGCCAAAGAGCAAATAATTTCCTCTCCCAGAAAGATGCACTCCCATAGTGCTGTTTCCGATATGAAATAGGATTTAATTCAATAAGGGACACCAGATTCAAGTGTCATTGCCAAGGCTATGACTTCTAATACCACTGCAAGCACCAAAGAACATTGTGAGAGAGAACCATATAGGGAGGGGAATGCAAAGTTCTTTTTGAGCACCTCAAGCTGGTTCTCAGCTTCTAGCTACCCAAACCTTAATCCTCTATTTCATGACTAAAAAACTCCTTGTTAGTAGGAGTTATTATGAAACACTGAAAACATTCTGGAACGCTGAAAAGTTTGGCTGATAGGTGAACAAGGTGTGGTTCTATGTCATTCAGATTCCCTCTCATTACTCTGATGTCTCCTGACTAAAAGAAGCCAAAACTTAACTAAAAGAGAATAAAATTTTCCAAACTAACTTTCTCAACTGTGGGCAGCTACACACCAGATTTTTAGGTCAGTAAGGTCCACATGGTTATCTTTCAATTGATTCCTGTATCTATCCATAAAAGTGTTCCCAGAGCTTTGTGAAAATGTAAAACCTGCAGTAGAAAAGACCAAAACTGATAAAAACATAACTTAGTTACTCTGAGTTCATCATAGCACTGATGTGATTGAACATATAGATCTACATCAAGAAATTGCCTTGTATCCAGATTCCTTCATCTTGTGCATTCATGGAGGATTTCTCAAATCAAAATTAGGAGATCTAATGTATATGCTCCATGCCTCTAGAGCACTTGGGGGGTTTTGTGAGCTTGCTGGTAATTTTTTATAGACTGTGTTATCAGAGCATGACACAGCCAACTTTTTTGCCAATATAGTTTGTATATTTTTCCTTTCTTACATTTCTTTGGGGAAAACTGACTCTGGATTCATACTGGCAAAGGAAGGATCAAAGCTATGTCCCTGTCATGCCTCCCATCTCTGAAACACAGATGAAGAGTTATAAAGCCAATAGCAATCTATTTTATTTTATTATATACATTACGATCTTCCAGCTGGGCTCCTGGCAGGCTCACAGAGCAAACCTCAGCTGGGAGAGATTTGGGGCATCTGTGCCTTATCTCATTTATGTGTATCTATACCTGCCAAATGGTCCTGAAGGCTCTGACCCCTCCTGAAATACCACCCTTTGCTTGCCACAACAGAAAATTATTTTCACTTCCCTCTCATAACCACTCAGGTTTACTGGTGAGATAGCCCAGATCTGAAATTGTTTCGCTATCTCGTTCAGACAACTATGGACCTTAGCACAGTTTTCTTTCAGGAACGGCATGAGACCATTCCAGCTCCCTTTTATAGCAACTGAATCAACCAGTTTGGTAGTATTACTAAGACTTGCCACCCTGCCCTTCCTGTAAATCCTACAGTTTTCTCTGTGTGCACCATAAAAGGTGGAACAACATACAGACATGACTAAGGTTTGAGGCTAAGTGTGCACAACCATATTTTTAATAGCTTCAATTGAGAAAGATAAAGCTGTTTTAGAAGTACAGCTAGATGGGAAAGTGAGGAGGAAGGAAAAAAATAATTGTGAAGAGGAAGAACAGCAAGGTCACTTCTATTCCACTAATTTGTGTTCTGACTCTTCATTGTAACAATGAAATTAGAAGAGGAGAGAAATAAAAGAAATAATACAGGGCAAAGGAAGATGAATTGTGGTAGTCGAAGGCTGATGGTATAGAACAGAAAGAGGGCTAGAGCTGAAGTAAAGGTCATTAGCAAGCATGAGAAGGTAGCAGTAGCAGAAAAGTGCACAAAAAATGACAAAGAAAAAAACAGAATTGAAAAAGGATACAGAGAGAGGTGAGCGGGGAGAGACACCTCACTACAGATAACTCTGGCAAAGCAAGTCCAATCATAAAACACTCCCTTACTTCCCATGCTCACTGATTAAAAAAGTCCATCTTGAAGCTGTACTGACCTTCATAACTGTACATCCTGCCAAGCACAGAATCACTTTTCTGTGTTTTCCGATATTTACTCATCTCTTCACAAAATTGCATTACTGAGACAAGCCATTAGCAAAAATGTACTCAAAATTAATTTGTAAGCACATTAACTTCTCCTGTGCTGTCTCTTCATTAACTCTTTGTGCTGCAGATTGTTCCATGGTGTTTTGTGCACACCTTTATTTATCCATGCTTAGAAAATTTTACACACAGGACACTTTCTAATATTTTTAGAAACAAATTGGGAGCAGAATCATTAGCAGACTCATCCAAATTCAAGCTTTTAATGCTGCCTTCTTTGCCTTATTGCTGTGTTGTAAAATTGTATTTAATTTTCTTTCTTCCAGCTCTTCAACAGCAGAGAAGCACGTAATAAAATGTAAAACCCTCCCAAAGTACCTTTCTTGCTGAGTGCATGTAATGTAATTTGTCTCTGTAACATTTCATGTGTTCACTAATGATCTAGAAGAGATAGTTTGTTACCAGCAATAAAGTTCAGGTAAGATGTCAAGCTAGAAGATGTTTCAAATAGCAGCATAGTAAATGGATTTATGTGCAGCTTGAGAGCTGGAAATAGCTTAGAGGGATACTATATTAGGGAGAGAAGGTGAGAAGGGAAAAAAGATCCTAAGAGGGAGATTGGGACTGTTAGTCTTGGTCTAGAAGAAATGTAACACTGAAGGAAGATGCCAAGGGAATGCAAATCAGGTAGAGGATCTCGCTCCTGCATGATGGAATGGGACTGACAAGTGATATCCTTCCTCTGCTAGCATAGGAGTGAAAAACAGGAAGCAAGAGTGGGGAAGGAAAAAAGTGTAGCAGAAGAAGTAACACAAAGAGATGGGAAAGAAATTGAGGGGTAAGTGTCTCAGTCAAAAAGAAGTCTCCTTGAAGAGGAAGGATTCTAGAGTAAAGTGCTAGTCTTTCAAAAATAGACAGTAATAAATGAGGAAAATAATTAATTAGAGGGATCCATGTCAACCAGCATAGAAAGTGAGGAGGTGATACAAAAGTTCAGAAACCTAGATATTTTTAATGAATTTATTATATACTATAAATTCTAAGTAAAATGTCAGTCCTTCAAAAAGATGTTCCCCTCTCTCTGTGTATTTACCCAATCTGTGCGTGTGGGAAGGTGGCAGTACTTTGCAGAACTTGAAAGGGTTTACAAACTACTGGGTGAGAAATAGGAGTGAAAGAGAAATGAAGCAGTGAAATGCTTGTTGTAGAGTTGCAGATTCTTAGGAAAACTAAAGAAAGAAAAACAAAGAAAACCCAGGTTATTAAGACAGCTAATTTAACAAAAAAAACCCAACAAAACAAACACTCCCCCCC